>CM041776.1:93115998-93337047 GCA_023374045.1 Limonium bicolor
ATGGGACTATTTATTATATGGTAAGTCTTTATAATATATTCATTCTCTTTTAATGAATATTTCTTATATTATAAATGTTACACCCTTATAACATTAAAACCATATTATAAATTTTTATTTAAAAATGCCCATATTTCCGAACAGCACCTAGTTTCTTAAATATTTACAAAATCCACCACATATTTTATATAGTGTTATATTATAGTTATATAACATATATTATGACATTATGTCATTAAAACAATTATAACCTATAGTTATAAATTGTTACAAATTACCAAACAATCCATTAAACTCTCGGTTTTTATTTTCAACCACTAAACTTCCATAAATTACAAACTAACCCCAATTTATAATACATAGTTTTCTAATGTCATTAAAACTATATATTATACATATTTCTTTATAAAACCTTATATATAACTCCAAAAATTACCAAACTATACCAAAAGGTTATAAATATCATTTCTAACCTTATACTTTCTTTAAATCTCGGTTTATACACATATGTTACCCATTTGTAACAATGTTATAAAATATCATATCTTATACTTATATAATTCATACAAACTCCAAATTTAACCAAATAAACTTCTAAAAATTCCTAATAACCTAAGGTCTGTTCTAAATTCTATTTAGTACCCCAAGTTTTCGGAAATCACAATATAACCCCATCTCTTATAAATCTTTACAATTTAATAACTATCTTAATATAAGGTAGTATTTTAACTTCTTAAATTCTCCAAACTTAGTCAAAGTCTCCTATATAGTCAACTTTGACTTCTAATACCAAATTGGAGCCAAACTTTCGGTAATTACCAAATATACCCTATAGTTTTCTATTTTTACAATTTTGACCCAAAACTTTATTAAATGTTATAATTTTTATTAAATTCATTTAAAAACCCTAAACTCCTCTAAAATAAGCCCACGGCTTTATATTTTACTTGTAATTACCATTTGACCCCAAACATAATTATTGAAATACCCAAACCTAAGTATGCTAAGTAAACATCAAATCATGATATAGTAAGGCTAAAATATGCCTTAGAAAGATTGGTAGACAATTTAAACCAAGGAAAACACAAGAAAGTGCCTTAAGGGCAATCAGGGCAAAAACGTGCTCTAAGCTTGGAGAGACTTGGGTGAGTACCCAAATATCATGATAAGACCTTAGTAATATTCTAATGGTCATTTTAAATCAATTAGCAAAGAAAACCAAGCTTGAAAACAAGTTAAAACACAAAATGTGCTTTAAGAAGTCTTAAAGCACATTTTTGAGAAATTGTCTTAGAATTGAGTTTTGAGTGGCTAAATGTCCATCATTACTCTTTAATCAACATGTGTACTAATTAGTATCACATTAGGAGGTCTAAATCAATGAGAAATCAAAAATTTCCCGGTTATGTGCCTTGATTAGTGAATAGTGCCAAATAGTGACTAGTTTAAGTTTTAGTCAACATAAGTCAATAAGTTGGTCAACAAAGACCATGACTAGCCTTATTTGATAAAGGGGCGGTTTTCTAAGGGTGGTGAGTCACCACAACATGTTAGTTAAGAGGGGAAAAGAGAGGTAAATAAAGTAAGGTAACTATTCACCTTTTTAGTAAAATATCTTATAAGCTATTCTTTCTTCTCTCTCTTCATTTCCCCTCCCTTCCACGATTTCTTCTTCTTCTCTCCATTCCAAAACCGAGAGTGCTGCTCTTCCATGGTTCTCCATCTTAAATCACTTGCCAAATACAACTCCAAGCTCCAAATCCAAAACAAATTGCATATTTGTCTTAGTTAAGTCAAGACCTATCTTTCTATCTTTTCAAATCTTTCAAAGCTCCATTTTGGTGCCATGAGAAAACTCCATTGATGGAGGAAAATCAAGTTTGAAGAGCTCATTAGCTTCTCCATTCTCTTAAGGTAAAGAAAATGTAAGAAAAACCATGTTTCCATCATTTCTTGTACATGGCCGAAAATTCCTTCTCATGGGGCTATGTTTTTATGCCTTGTTCTAGCTTGATTTATTCACCAAGGACTAGTGGAGGTCCTATTTCATTCAATGCCAAAGTCTATCTTGAGACTTCAAAGGTAATCATCCACTTTTATGCCTTAGAACACATTTCTAACCTAGGTTTTATTCCTTGAGGTTAGTGTATTGTTTAGTACTCATGTGAGTCATTGAATATTGATTAGAACATTGGCAAGGGAAGTTTAAGTGGTGGCCGAGATTCATGCAAGAAGAAGGTCTAAGGAGGAAGTTAAGATAAGCTTGAGAAAACAAGGTAAAATGCTTACCTAATGGTGGTTTAAGTTTTAAGGGATGAGTTTAAGTGGATACCAATGTGGCTTAGAGCTTACATTGTGTATTGGGTTATATAACCTAAGAAAAAGAACTTAAATAAGCTTGTGAACTTGTGACTAAGGAGCTAATGAGAATGAATTAGTAATATAAGTTTAAGGTGGATTTTAAGAGCATTATAACTACTATGAGATTGATGGGTGTATTTGCAGGTTGAAGGCTTTTATATATGGGAAATTCAGTGTTTAAAGTTTAAGTCATTTAAGGGCCTAAGAGCCATGTCATTTAAGAGCCTTAGTGCTATGCAATTTAAGATTATTGCAATATATTGTGTATGATGTGAATAAGTTGATTTGGGTGAGAAAATAAGATGAGAAAGGACTTGGTGTGTGTGTGAGATTATTGTGTGAGAAAAACAATGCATTTGGGCATGAGAATATACTAGAGGAGCTATGGCGAAATTTGAGTAGAAAATAAGTGTTTAGGTGATGGTGGTGAATTAATATGACCTAGGATTTACTAGGAGTCATTATGAAGAACTTGAGTGGAAATGAGTTAACTAAGGAGTTCTTAAGGATGAGAATGACCTAGAATGGTCTATGAGGAAGTTAGAGTTTAGGTGGGTGTATTGAACACACCAAAGTCATGGTATGAGGAGTGTAAGACTTGTGCATAAGTTTTAAGGAAAGGTGTATAATGCCTTAAGGAGATTTAGGTATGAACTAGAGAGTAAGAATGAGAGTTTTGAGAACCTTGTGTAAGTGTGATGATGTTAGTGGTGGACTAGTAAGGTTTAGTTGAATGGTAATGTGTGGACTTGGGTGATGGAAGTGAAAATGGTAGGAGGATGTTGTAAGTCATTAAGGTAAATGAAGAACAATGTCAAGGTATTAAGATAATGGAAAGAAATATAAGCAAGCCTAAGAGTTTAAGAGTGATGAGTAATAAGTGAAAAGAAGGGAATTGTGCATGGATATGCAAGATGACCTTAGAAGGTTTAACAAGCAAAGATGGAGTGCAACGATGTTAAGGAGGAGTTAAATGGGTAGGAAAGAAACACTTTGGTTAGTTGAAGTTTTAGATAAAATGCACATGTTAGAGAAATAAGGGATTAGATAACAAGTGTTAGGAACTTCTTGCAAGAATTGAGCAAAGGTTAGGATGATCTTTGGAGGCTATTATAAATGAATTTGGAGGATGATTAAAGGTGGGTTTAAAGGTCTAAATGATGTTAGAATACATTAGAAGGTTTTAGGAGAAGTTTGGTGAAGATTTAACAATTTTTGGACATGTTCTGGTGGCGTCCGACCCAGGGGTCCGACCCAAGTTTGGGTCGGACGGCCTCTGTTTACCGCCAGGGAAAGGTTCTGGAATGGTCCGACCCAGAGGGCTTGGGTCGGACATGGGTCGGACGGGTGAGTATTAGAGGGCAAATAAGTTTCTGGAATGGTCCGACCCAGTTGGTTGGGTCGGACATGTAGGGTTTTTCAAACCCGAAAAGTTACTGGAATGGTCCGACCCAGAGGGTGGGTCGGAGTGGGTCGGACGACCCTTAAGAAAAAAAAAGGAAAGAAACCCTAAGAGAGTTTATGGTATAATGGTACCCCATTAAGGGGGCAATGATGATTAGAGGTATAAAGACCTAAGGGATTAAGTTAAGAATAAACTTAAAAGTTTAAGATTAAGTTGTAAAATTAAGTTGTAAGACTTAAGAGGTTTTAGGTGGGGATCATTAAGGAATTAAGTAAGTTAAACAAGTTAAGTAAGATAAGTAAGTTGAATTGAGTTAAGTGATTAACAACCTAAAACTGAATGAATGTTTTAGGACTTGGGAGTTTGGACTCCGGAGGAGAGTAAGCAGCCGAACGACCAACGGTGAACGGTACAGTTCTCTTGACCTGCTTGCTAACGAGGTGTCCCTCGGCTTGTGTGCTATTTGTTTTTGTGTGCTCACTAAACAAGATAAAGCATGCAACCGGAATATATTATATGTATGGTTGTGTGATGTTTGAAAACTAACACAACATACCGTGAGAACTTACTAACCAATGTTTAGTAGAAATTGAGTGAGACTAAGGAACGCCCCTAATAAGGGACGATATGAACCGAAAGAGGTTAACCAACAAACATGGTCTTGAGACTATTACTAACTGGAACTTGAGTGAGGAAACCCGGGACCGATCTCCGGTCATGCTAAGGAAAAAGGGGGACGATATCTGAATCAGATCCGCCCTCCGCTTAAGGACTTGTCTTCGCACTTGTAGCCTAGGGCCAGTTGCCGGCTCAGCTACGCTGGATTCCCGTCCTAGGTTTGGACTTAGGCTACAACCATTCCCCTCAAGGAACGGTTTGTATTCTGAGAATAAGTTAAGGTTAAGATAAGTTACAATCATTCCTTTTTAAAGGATGATTTGTATTATTAAGATTAAGATAAGTTACAATCATTCCTTTTTAAAGGATGATTTGTACTGTCAAGATTAAGATTAAGTTAAGATTAAGATTAAGTTAAGATTAAGATAAGTTACAATCATTCCTTTTAAAGGATGATTTGTATAATTAAGATTAAGATAAGCAACATCCACTCCTTATTAAAGGATGGTTGTTTCTAAAGTTAAGATAAGACTAAGATTAAGGTGAGATAAGGATGGACTAAGGTTAAGAGGGAACATTACCTAAGGAGTTAAATAACTAACTCTCCAATTAAGGGAACGCATTTAAGTCGTTCATTGTGTGTGAACTTTGTTTGTTCATATATGGATTGTTGTTTACAGCATTTACTATTATGTTGTGCATTTAATCAACCTCCATGCTATCGACAATTATTCGTCGTAGCCACGTTAGCTTGGGGGCCATGAGGGGATCGTACCAGCATTCGTGCTGACCCCCTTTGGGGGCTGTTTTTACTACACAGGTACATCAGGAAGCGGCCGTCGCAAGAGTAAGAAGAGGATACAAGTGTTAAGGATTAAGTGTGACCTACGAGTTGTGCATGTACACTCGTATGGCAATTGAGTTAGTAAGATGTATAGGATGTGAGGGGGTTGTAAGAAGGATATGTAAATGGTTAAGATTGTTGTACTAATGTTCGGTATATTCTGTAGTCAGACCGTGGCAAGGTCCTGGATTATAAAGAATTCCGCTGTGACATGTATATATATATGCTGTTAAGTTACGAGACCACATCTGGATTAAGTTGGGGTGTTAAAAAAGTGGTATCAGAGCGTAGTTACGCTCTGAAGACAAGAAATACCGAACTTAGGAGAATGATGAGGTTGAGATTGAGTTATGGGTTAAGGGTTGAGAGATAGAGTGAGAGGTGCGTTAGTCAGGACTTCCCGGTGTCTACCGGACATCCATAGTACCTAAGCCCGCCCTCCACATCCCTAACCCTAAATATGTGGAACAAACGCCAGAGAGTAGAAAGTCTTCTCTTACTCGGAGAAACCCGATCTAGCAGTTAGTTAACAGTGAGCAATACAAAAAAACAACTTGTTGTACAACAGTTAAGGAGAACTTGGAGGTTTTTAATGGAGCGCAACAGAGAAACAGGCGCTACCTATGGAATTCTATCAATAAGGGAACGGAAATTACCGGCAACATGGGTCGACATGCTACGCAGTCGAAATAACCCGCCATACCAATGATAAGGAAAGCACTACGGGTGCAATAGAAGGGAAAAAGAGAAGTGACATGAGTATCGGACAGTGGTCCGAAGGAGCATAACAGTAGGATAATACAAAGCATGAGGATTGAGACTACTGGAAAGTCCAGTTAGAAACGGGAACTCCAAACCCCATACAATGAAAAAGGTTACAAACCTGGCCAACATAATGCGGACGACGATAGGAACTTATATAAATTGTGTACCGAAATAGGACTACGATGTAGTGCCTAAAGAAGAATCATTACTTAGTAACCACAACAAGATGTGTGGAGACTAGTGCGAGGATTAAGACATAGGGAAATATTAAGGGGTTCCCTCAGAAAGAGGAACGCCCTGATAAATGACAGTACTGTCAAACAACAAGGAAACTACCGGATGGACGGTTATTCAAAATAAGAGATTATCGAAGGAGTCCCGAGGACTACCAATTACATGGAAATTAGAAGAGAGTATCACTACCGATGTACCTTGTACCAATAACCCATCCTGCATGGCGCACTTGCCATAGCAAGTGCTACCACGGTTAAGCTACACGAAAAGCCATCAAGACGAAATAGGAGAACGCTACAGTTGTAGCACATATTAATACCGAATTGTAAATCCATGAGAACAGAAAAATAAGACCTTGGAAAGGCCCGACTGCCTGACCATGATGAGTTAAGGTGACACACCAGTCAGCCGGGAGCAGAACTTGGGCAAAGTACTAAACCATATAAATATTAGCAACGGTATAACCCACTACAACGACAACCGACAGTACGGCAAGAACACAATCCCGAACTCCAAGGGGAAAACCTAAGAGATCGCTCGGTAAGGCAAGCAAAAACACTTTATAAGTAATAATATACAAGGGATGTATCATAAGATACTATTGAGACTGTTGAAGCATCGACTTACAACGAAAACGGGATAAGACTCCCAGAGTGACCACTAAGAGTACCAATAACAACATTCTTCAATGAAGATGTTGGAAAACCCAGAAAACAAGGATAAAAGAAATAAACGTAAGCTATAACCTACTAAGGATTAAAGTCGTACAACCCTGGAAAAGGAGAGCTCAGAGGACTACCCCCACAGAGCGGGCATAGTCGAGCCGAACAACTGATGAATGACAGTTAACACTGTTTATTTAACTCATTAACACCCAAGTATGATTGATCATCAACGGGTGGCATAGTCAACGGAAGTTGAACGAAGCGTTGAGATGGAAGTATAAGACGACAGGATGATATCCAACTTGGACACCGCAAGGCAAACGCCTAATACGAACCTAACCTTGACTATTAAAAGACATAAGTCTAGTAAAATGACAGTATTGTCAAGGACATTAAATGACCTCAGATCACCTGAACAACTTCCATAGCAGGAAGCAGGATGCAGCAACTTATCATGAAACCCGATACTACATTAAATAACCAGGATCTTATAGGGATGACCGCAGATGAGTAAGAGTACAAATAATGAACTGAGACATTAAGCATTAAGAGCCTACGAGCCAAGGATGTTAACCACATCAGAGCCCGAGGCGCAGTAAGTTATAAGAGAGCTTGTTTAAGCCACAAAGGGACTACAATTTGTAGATTTGAACGATTACAAACCTATAACTTAGATTGGGGAAGGTATTACTAAGAAAGAGTACCAATGAGAATATTGAGTTAATGCTAAGGATAGGAGCGGAGAACGAACCATGCCTTTTAGGGTGGGGATACCTCTCCTTGTTGTGAGGCCATGAGTAGGAATGAACCCCTCAAAAGGGCTTTCACTTATTAGAGATGCAATACGCTTTTGTTAGAGAATGGAAACTGTAAACTTGGGATTACCTTAGAACATACCAGATACACTTGAGTAATGAGGAAGGTCGCACAGATAGACCCCTTATCCAACACCCAGGATGTAAGAATTAGTGATGGTCAGAGATAAACATTGTGACTGCACATTGTGGCACGTCAATTAATCAATGCTCAGAAGAGCTTGTGATTCAGTGGATGGCTTCTTCAGTAACCAGTTAAACTACATGGTAGGTAACATCACTGAGGGTGAAAGATAGCGAAAGAAATTAGCCTGCTTACGAAACTGAGATTGGAGCAGAACGTCTTCGTATTAAGAGTTAACTATTTTACAGCACAGTATGACAACCGCCATACACCGGAATGAGAGAACTCCCAGTGTGTTTACACCAAGAAGGGATTGAGTATAAGGTAAGACATTAGAATAAATGAATAAGAGGTTGCACCATTGATGGGCAACATGGTAAGGGCCAACTACCATGGTAGTAGTGGTCGTCAGTACAATAGTTATATAAGTGGATTAAGTCATGGTGTGCGGAAGGCGACCATTGTGAATGAGCCGTCAAATATTGACACTGAGGCAATTAGATGTATGAGTTAAGACCAGCATAAGTAAGAAAATAAGATGGAAGACGAACTAAGCATTGATGCCAGTAGTCTGGACATGGTTTGGTAAGATTACACAAGAAGCACACAACCCATCCCTTAAGGAACTGCAAGTGCTTTCCTAGTAGAATGAATATGAGAAAGAAGATAAGAGGCTCTATGGAAAGAGACCTAAGCTACTAAGAAATAGAATCAGTACGGAATACAGAAAGGAGCTGGAGCATACCATACCCAAGAACACAGTAAATAGACTTCCCTTGATTAACTTCAAGAAGAACAATAAATGTTATTATGGAACGATGAAAGAGGAGATCGACAACAGAATACTTCATAATTAGCAATAGCTAAACGTGTGACGGACACTATGAGTTTACTAAAACGAGACGTGGGACGACTGCACCCCACAGGGGCTTGCAGGCCTGACACGCTCATTTATGAGTTAGTTGGGTAAGTAGTAATGTACCAGTAAGGTACCCCATGCTTGTGAACGAGTGGTGTAAGGAACACGGGAGGTAGTCGACTCCGTACCACGGACAACGACGCAAGATCACTCAAGAGCAGCTACTACCACAGACAGTCGAAGAGAAGAATTCAGTGAATCAGCAACACAGAGGAACCAGAGAATAGTTAATTAAGGACAATGAAGTGCGAAAAGCACGGAATGTTAAGTACAGACATTGGATATGTCTTAAGATGTAAGGAATTAAGACTGTAAAGCGCGATATGCACTAAACAGTAGTTTCAGACTAAGAATCATCCTCAGACCAAAGGTCAGTGGGAGAGAACGATTTAGACATTCGAGAAAACACTAAGAGTATGAACATTAGATCCCCAGGGAGACTGGATAGACGAGTTACAACTCATTCAGGCCGTGTATATATAAAGATAACACGTGTCCATAGAGAGACCAATATTCCTAAACTGTAAGGAGGCAGGAGGATATATAATACCATGAAGTATAAGAAAAGCAGTTAAGCCTAAGATTATCAGAGTTGCGCAGCGAAAGCTAGCAGATCAGTACCTTTGAGGTTAGACCAAACTAAGTTGAGAATATGGTATAAGTACCATTAAGAATCCTCGATGCAGAGACTAAGTCATTAGCATAGTTATGACCCTCTGATCGAATCGTAAGTGAGATCGATGACGTGGAAGCTAGAATGCTTGGTGAGAATTAGACATCTTGAACTTATGTTCAAAGATGATGTGACGCTGATTACGTGGGCGTAATCCATTTTAAGGGGGGTAGAGCGAAAACCGCTTAGCGTATGTTTGTGTACTGAGTACATAAACTACGGTGTGCATAGCACAAAATAATTTGAGAATATGTTTTACATAAACATTTTAAGATAAATCATGGTTATTGCACACAGAAGATGTGAATACCATACATATTAAGTACCTATCTTGTTAACTCCGGTGTGAGTACAAGTTAAGAGAATTAAGGAAGAGGATTAATAGGTTTAAGGAGACTTAAGGAATAAGGAATATATGAGGTATAAGTCGATATGAGACTATGTGTGAGATAAGAATAAGATAATGTTATGAGATACAATTTGATATGAATATGAGGAAGGAAATAGTAATGCTATGAGATATAAGATGGTGAGAATTGGTATGGGACAGTTATAGAACTTAGTAGGAATTTAAGTCTTGAGGTAATTACTAAGAGATGAATTTGGGAATGTTTGATGGATTGAGTCCACACCTTGGAGATGTATTGATTATGATTAGAAGAACCAAAAAGATAAAAATTGGACATGAGTGAATTATTTGGATGTTTGAAAATGACGTGGGAGGTGGAACTTGATTTTCTAGGGATCAAGGGAAACCGAACACAAATTGGAGTGGAAGGGTAGTTCGACGCTGATGCTGATCACATCAGGGTTGGATGATTCCTGAAACTCCCTACCAGTGGTCACAATTAAATCACACTATGGATAGAGGCCTTAGGATAAAAATGAAATTGGAGTTGATTGTATTTTTAATTAGAGGAATTATTCCTCACATGACCTCGTAAAAAGGATTACCTTTTTACTGAGTCTCGCCCATGAAGTCGAGGACGCACGAGCCTTTGTCTTCGGACCGGTGACATGGGGAGAGCAGCGTGTTTTGTATTCTGGCCCATGGTGACGAGGACGAATGAGCCATTGTCTACGGACCGGTGACATGGGAGAATACGTTGGAAGTTATGTGACTGTTTTACTCATCAAAAAGGAACAAAAAGAATTTTGAGTGCTATACATGCGTAAGCATATTGTGTGATATTTAAGAATAAGCATATGATGGATCTAATGATCCAATGAGTTTAAGTATACATAAGTATGATCTATATGATCTAAGGAATGAGGTAAGACATGTATTCTAATAAGATAAGATGCATGGGAACTTTGAGGACAAAGTTCTTTTAAGGGGGGTAGATTGAAATACCCCAAACCTAAGTATGCTAAGTAAACATCAAATCATGATGTAGTAAGGCTAAAATATGCCTTAGAAAGATTGGTAGACAATTTAAACCAAGGAAAACACAAGAAAGTGCCTTAAGGGCAATCAGGGCAAAACGTGCTCTAAGCTTGGAGAGACTTGGGTGAGTACCCAAATATCATGATAAGACCTTAGTAATATTCTAATGGTCATTTTAAATCAATTATCAAAGAAAACCAAGCTTGAAAACAAGTTAAAACACAAAATGTGCTTTAAGAAGTCTTAAAGCACATTTTTGAGAAATTGTCTTAGAATTGAGTTTTGAGTGGCTAAATGTCCATCATTACTCTTTAATCAACATGTGTACTAATTAGTATCACATTAGGAGGTCTAAATCAATGAGAAATCAAAAATTTCCCGGTTATGTGCCTTGATTAGTGAATAGTGCCAAATAGTGACTAGTTTAAGTTTTAGTCAACATAAGTCAATAAGTTGGTCAACAAAGACCATGACTAGCCTTATTTGATAAAGGGGCCGGTTTTCTAAGGGTGGTGAGTCACCACAACATGTTAGTTAAGAGGGGAAAAGAGAGGTAAATAAAGTAAGGTAACTATTCACCTTTTTAGTAAAATATCTCTTATAAGCTATTCTTCTTCTTCTCTCTCTTCATTTCCCCTCCCTTCCACGATTTCTTCTTCTTCTTCTCTCCATTCCAAAACCGAGAGTGCTGCTCTTCCATGGTTCTCCATCTTAAATCACTTGCCAAATACAACTCCAAGCTCCAAATCCAAAACAAATTGCATATTTGTCTTAGTTAAGTCAAGACCTATCTTTCTATCTTTTCAAATCTTTCAAAGCTCCATTTTGGTGCCATGAGAAAACTCCATTGATGGAGGAAAATCAAGTTTGAAGAGCTCATTAGCTTCTCCATTCTCTTAAGGTAAAGAAAATGTAAGAAAAACCATGTTTCCATCATTTCTTGTACATGGCCGAAAATTCCTTCTCATGGGGCTATGTTTTTATGCCTTGTTCTAGCTTGATTTATTCACCAAGGACTAGTGGAGGTCCTATTTCATTCAATGCCAAAGTCTATCTTGAGACTTCAAAGGTAATCATCCACTTTTATGCCTTAGAACACATTTCTAACCTAGGTTTTTATTCCTTGAGGTTAGTGTATTGTTTAGTACTCATGTGAGTCATTGAATATTGATTAGAACATTGGCAAGGGAAGTTTAAGTGGTGGCCGAGATTCATGCAAGAAGAAGGTCTAAGGAGGAAGTTAAGATAAGCTTGAGAAAACAAGGTAAAATGCTTACCTAATGGTGGTTTAAGTTTTAAGGGATGAGTTTAAGTGGATACCAATGTGGCTTAGAGCTTACATTGTGTATTGGGTTATATAACCTAAGAAAAAGAACTTAAATAAGCTTGTGAACTTGTGACTAAGGAGCTAATGAGAATGAATTAGTAATATAAGTTAAAGGTGGATTTTTAGAGCATTATAACTACTATGAGATTGATGGGTGTATTTGCAGGTTGAAGGCTTTTATATGGGAAATTCAGTGTTTAAAGTTTAAGTCATTTAAGGGCCTAAGAGCCATGTCATTTAAGAGCCTTAGTGCTATGCAATTTAAGATTATTGCAATATATTGAGTATGATGTGAATAAGTTGATTTGGGTGAGAAAATGATGAGAAAGGACTTGGTGTGTGTGTGAGATTATTGTGTGAGAAAAACAATGCATTTGGGCATGAGAATATACTAGAGGAGCTATGGCGAAATTTGAGTAGAAAATAAGTGTTTAGGTGATGGTGGTGAATTAATATGACCTAGGATTTACTAGGAGTCATTATGAAGAACTTGAGTGGAAATGAGTTAACTAAGGAGTTCTTAAGGATGAGAATGACCTAGAATGGTCTATGAGGAAGTTAGAGTTTAGGTGGGTGTATTGAACACACCAAAGTCATGGTATGAGGAGTGTAAGACTTGTGCATAAGTTTTAAGGAAAGGTGTATAATGCCTTAAGGAGATTTAGGTATGAACTAGAGAGTAAGACAATGAGAGTTTTGAGAACCTTGTGTAAGTGTGATGATGTTAGTGGTGGACTAGTAAGGTTTAGTTGAATGGTAATGTGTGGACTTGGGTGATGGAAGTGAAAATGGTAGGAGGATGTTGTAAGTCATTAAGGTAAATGAAGAACAATGTCAAGGTATTAAGATAATGGAAAGAAATGTATAAGCAAGCCTAAGAGTTTAAGAGTGATGAGTAATAAGTGAAAAGAAGGGAATTGTGCATGGATATGCAAGATGACCTTAGAAGGTTTAACAAGCAAAGATGGAGTGCAACGATGTTAAGGAGGAGTTAAATGGGTAGGAAAGAAACACTTTGGTTAGTTGAAGTTTTAGATAAAATGCACATGTTAGAGAAATAAGGGATTAGATAACAAGTGTTAGGAACTTCTTGCAAGAATTGAGCAAAGGTTAGGATGATCTTTGGAGGCTATTATAAATGAGTTTGGAGGATGATTAAAGGTGGGTTTAAAGGTCTAAATGATGTTAGAATACATTAGAAGGTTTTAGGAGAAGTTTGGTGAAGATTTAACAATTTTTGGACATGTTCTGGTGGCGTCCGACCCAGGGGTCCGACCCAAGTTTGGGTCGGACCGCCTCTGTTTACCGCCAGGGAGAGGTTCTGGAATGGTCTGACCCAGAGGGCTTGGGTCGGACATGGGTCGGACGGGTGAGTATTAGAGGGCAAATAAGTTTCTGGAATGGTCCGACCCAGTTGGTTGGGTCGGACGTGGGTCGGACATGTAGGGTTTTTCAAACCCGAAAAGTTACTGGAATGGTCCGACCCAGAGGGTGGGTCGGACAGTGGGTCGGACGACCCTTAAGAAAAAAAAAAGGAAAGAAACCCTAAGAGAGTTTAGTGGTATTAATGGTACCCCATTAAGGGGGCAATGATGATTAGAGGTATAAAGACCTAAGGGATTAAGTTAAGAATAAACTTAAAAGTTTAAGATTAAGTTGTAAAATTAAGTTGTAAGACTTAAGAGGTTTTAGGTGGGGATCATTAAGGAATTAAGTAAGTTAAACAAGTTAAGTAAGATAAGTAAGTTGAATTGAGTTAAGTGATTAACAACCTAAAACTGAATGAATGTTTTAGGACTTGGGAGTTTGGACTCCGGAGGAGAGTAAGCAGCCGAACGACCAACGGTGAACGGTACAGTTCTCTTGTGACCTGCTTGCTAACGAGGTGTCCCTCGGCTTGTGTGCTATTTGTTTTTGTGTGCTCACTAAACAAGATAAAGCATGCAACCAGAATATATTATATTTATTGTATGGTTGTGTGATGTTTGAAAACTAACACAACATACCGTGAGAACTTACTAACCAATGTTTAGTAAGAAATTGAGTGAGACTAAGGAACGCCCCTAATAAGGGACGATATGAACCGAAAGAGGTTAACCAACAACATGGTCTTGAGACTATTACTAACTGGAACTTGAGTGAGGAAACCCGGGACCGATCTCCAGTCATGCATGCTAAGGAAAAAGGGGGACGGTATCTGAATCAGATCCGCCCTCCGCTTAAGGACTTGTCTTCGGACTTGTAGCCTAGGGCCGGTTGCCGGCTCAGCTACGCTGGATTCCCGTCCAGGGTAGGTGCATTAAGATGGTGCGGTGGGATCACCTAAATCCCAGGTTTGGACTTAGGCTACAACCATTCCCCTCCAGGAACGGTTTGTATTCTGAGAATAAGTTAAGGTTAAGATAAGTTACAATCATTCCTTTTTAAAGGATGATTTGTATTGTTAAGATTAAGATAAGTTACAATCATTCCTTTTTAAAGGATGATTTGTACTGTCAAGATTAAGATTAAGTTAAGATTAAGATTAAGTTAAGATTAAGATAAGTTACAATCATTCCTTTTAAAGGATGATTTGTATAATTAAGATTAAGATAAGCAACATCCACTCCTTATTAAAGGATGGTTGTTTCTAAAGTTAAGATAAGACTAAGATTAAGGTGAGATAAGGATGGACTAAGGTTAAGAGGGAACATTACCTAAGGAGTTAAATAACTAACTCTCCAATTAAGGGAACGCATTTAGGTCGTTCATTGTGTGTGAACTTTGATTGTTCATATATGGATTGTTGTTTACAGCATTTACTATTATGTTGTGCATTTAATCAACCTCCATGCTATCGACAATTAGTCGTCGTAGCCACGTTAACTTGGGGGCCATGAGGGGATCGTACCAGCATTCGTGCTGACCCCCTTTGGGGGCTGTTTTTACTACACAGGTACATCAGGAAGCGGCCGTCGCAAGAGTAAGAAGAGGATACAAGTGTTAAGGATTAAGTGTGACCTACGAGTTGTGCATGTACACTCGTATGGCAATTGAGTTAGTAAGATGTATAGGATGTGAGGGGGTTGTAAGAAGGATATGTAAATGGTTAAGATTGTTGTACTAATGTTCGGTATATTCTGTAGTCAGACCATGGCAAGGTCCTGGATTGTAAAGAATTCCGCTGTGACATGTACATATATATGCTGTTAAGTTACGAGACCACATCTGGATTAAGTTGGGGTGTTACAATTATATAAGCATAAATCAAACTAAATAAACTTTAAACTTAAATTAGAATGGCCTAATGACATGGCCTTATTACAACTTTGCTTTATAACATAAAATTACACATAAATAGCTCAAATTATACAATAAACTCACGGACTTGCTGTAGTTTATTTATTTTTCAACATAATGTCATAATTTGTTTCCATACTTAGGTTAAAATAACCCTTATAATTAACTCCACTCTCGGCACATAATATATATATATATGCTAAGAAATCATAAAATCATAAGTTTTAAGGTGTTTATGCCTTGGTTTATCCTTGTAACAACTCGGAAGCTTGGAGGAAAAATCACCACATCATTTAGACATGTTTAGTACACCAAAATAAGATATGGTTATACTCCAAGCATGAGCTTAACCATAAAGAACAATTAATGTAAGATTTAAGGCAAAAATCACCTTAAAAATGCAAGGAAGTTTCCAAAGGATTTCGGCCTGAATTAAACACACCACATGGTGTTAAATTCATCATATAAACATAGGAAATAGCTAGACAACTACAAGCTGCTATGGTAATAGGTTTTACCTTGGCAAAATGCCTTAAAGAATGGTACTTCCTTTGATTTTTGGCCACCCTTGCTCCAAATGGTTAACCAACTGAATAAACATTTAAATATGAAGATTATGAGTGAATAAACTCATAAAAATCAGAAGAAGAAAACCGGATGAAGAAAGGAGATGCTTAAGGTATGTTTTTACCTTATAATGCAAATTTTGGAAACCTTGGTCCCTATACATGCTTCAGCCGAGATTGATGTTTGTTCAAGCCTTAAAACACTGAGAATGAGCCATGGAAAGTGATAGATCATGAGCTCCAAGTGTAGGTAAATGAAGAAAAAGAGCTAAAATATGCCTTAAACCATTACCTTAGGTGCTTAAGAGATTGATTTGTCTTCCATACTCAAGAACACAGCTTGAGATGGTCTGGAAATACAGAAGGCTCGGTTGGAATGGGAGAAGAGGCAAGAGAATGAAAGTAAATGAGCTTAAATGATTGAAAAGTAAGATTTGTAATAGTAAAATGGTGATTCACCAAATTAAGAAGATATTTAGCACTAAAGCAGAATGAGATGTCTTCCCTCCTCCTTGCCTGCCGACATCCAAAGGGTTAGAAGGGTCATTAGTTGACCATTGACCATACTTGGTCAATTTTGCTTAAAAATGCACTATTTGGGTTACTATTCACAAATGAATGCCATATTTTCGATTTTTTTTTGAAATTTTGGATTTAGACCTTCCAATGGGGTACATTATAGTACATTAGTATATCAAGGTCTAATCCAATGCTTAACACCACTCAAAACCCACTTAGAAAGTCAATTTTCTTAAAAATGTGCTTTAAGGAATTTTAAAGCACATATTGTGTTAGAACATGTTTTAGAGCTAGGTTTCCTTTGAGAATGGTTTTATAATGTTCATTACTTCATTATAATACTTAGGAATCCACTTTGGATCCTATTTGAGATCATACAATCACTATGGTGTCTTAAAGCACATTTTTGGCTTTACCGATCTTAAAGCATGTTTTGCCTCGTTGAGATCTTTTAGATTGTTCCCCAATGGTATTTAGATGTTTATTAACCATCTTAGATCATTAATAGTTCATTTAATTAAGTTTTTAAGGTTAGGGGTATTTCAAAGTCCATAAACCATAAACGTCGACAAGTGAGCATCTACCCAATCCCGAATGTATATACAACCGTACCATAATACAATCCACAGTCTAACATCGTTATACAAATAAACTCCATGTGCGGTAATTAAAGTAAACCCTAACTACCCTGATCCCGCAGTTCAGCTTTGACAATGATCAACAACCTGCACAATGAGTGTAGTCTCAGCAATAAACGCTAAGTATGTCGGGCCTGGACCCTCTTGGTCACTTAGTCATTTTAAACCATCATATTATTAGTTTGGTTCCATGCTTTACCATTTACAGATATAATCAATACTGTACAAACATGCTTAAATACATAACCATCCATCCAATCCAAACATTCATAAATACATAACCAACCATCCAATCCAAACATTCCTTAAATATCACAAACAACAGTTGTATAAACGAGCGTATCGAATTATAGTATTGTATAATCGCCGTAGCAAATGTCTTCCTTAATTAATTTAATTTGGCCTTCAAGGCCCCATCCATCCAAACCATGTTTAATTAATTACCAGTTGGGCGTCATGTTAGGACAACCCGATAACCTCACCAATGGACAGTAGTCCTCCCGTACACACAAAGGTGCTCATTTCGCCAGAGGTCCGGAGGCCCCTGACTATTCACTTTGCCTCGTAAGGCGTCCATATAAAGGCCGTAGCCACTTGACTCACGATCCAAATAGGGCTCGTTGGGTAATACCTAGAGCGGAACCCGATCGGGCACCCCTTAGGGATCACAAATGCGTAACCAAGTAGTTTGTAAACTACCGGGATTCCTCACCTCAACTCATACCGACTCTCTCATAATGTTTAAGATAAACTCTTAGTTTTATGGAGAATACAATTTATTAATTAGCTGCCAATGGGTCTCATGCATACCAAGAAGTAATCTAGGTTATATTCATGTTCGAGATCCATGCTCTAGAGACCGACAATGTTGTGCCTCGTACCTAAGTGTTTTACTTAGGTTACCTTATACTTAATATTATTACTAAGGGTATTATATTAAGTAACCGTCATGTCATCACATTAAATGCATATGTATGTTTATATAAGTCGATCTATAGTCGACCTAGTGTTAGTCTCGTAGGACGCTCGTGCATAAATAATTAATGCAGTAACACACATAATTACATACATGTATCCACACACATAACACACAAGTTATATCAACCAAATCCGAGCCCGAGGAATTCCTCAGGACAACCCGGATCAAACCCCTTTACATGCCGTACACCTCAGACCTAGGATGCGCAGTGTAGTCCACTAGCTCGTTAGGCGCCTTCGTCTGAAGTACGATCTAAACTGTAATAAAACTATAAGTCAATCTCCATGACTAACTGAATCCGGTATTTTCCGAATAACAAGTAACCCCGACAGTTCATCCCCGGATTTCTACAGTTAATTGTTACGGGTTCCTCTAAACCAGTCGGCTTTGTTACTAAAACTCGTAGGTCCTAATGTTTCGACTGTTAAGTTTAATTCATTATATTCCTTTAATCTTGTCCATCATTGAACATAGGTATATAACCTATTGTTGCATGTATGCATGCATTATTTACCATATTGTATTATTTTTCCATCATCCATTATAATACATTGTATTATATAAGCCATTAATCTTGTGAATACTATATTTAAATTCAAAAACATATAACATATAGTTTATAACTATTTTCATGTAATAATCTCCACCATTATATTATATGGTTTCCAACCATAATATACATCCATCCTTATATACCTTATTCTCACATAAGTATATATTTACCAACATAGGTAAGTTTCATGAGTTGTAAAACTCTTATATTATATGTTACATTTTATCATCTTATATTAGATGATCATTCCCATTAGTTGTACTATTATACAACTTATATTAAGATCTTTATCCTAATATTATGTAACATTTTATGTTGTATAATATACAACCTCTAATGTTTATTCAATATATACCTTAGTTCATAAATCTTATTTATTTATAGTTTGTCACATTATTTAATGTGAATATCCTTACTTATTTAAATTCAATCTAAATACCATTAACACCATATAATTGTTATAACATTTATAACATTGTAGACCATAGTCTAAAATTCATTTTCCAACCTTTTATTTTCAGTACTGCACTATACTTTCCTTTAATTTCATTTTAACCCCATAACATTATGTAATGTTATACCATATACTAATATCATATAATATGATATTTTTATTTCCTTTAACTTATAACCTATAGTTTTTATACAAAACTATTTTTAATGCCAGATAGGCATCCATACTAAAACCTTATTCTTTTCCATAACCCATAGTTTTCTTTATTTAAAAAATCACCCCATAATTTATACCATGTTATATATACCATATGATATAACATTTTTAACTTTATAAAAAGGTATAACCTATAGTTATTTTAATAAAATAACCGAACAGACCCTTAGGTTGTTCTTATATATTTTCCAGCCCCTTTAACTTTCCAAATTTATAATTTGACCACATATGTAATTTTATGTTATATATATCATATATTATAACATTTTAAACCTTAATATTAATATAACCTATGGTTATATATATTTTAAATTTCCGAACAGACCCAAATCCGTTCTAAATTATTTTCCAACCCACAAACTTTTTATAATTACAATGTAACCCACTTCATAACATATAGTTTTATAATATCATTAAAACTATATATTATACACTTATTTTATTATATACTCTTATATTATTCCAAAAATCACCAAATTCCTCCCAAGGGTTATAATTACCATTACTAACCCATATACTCTCGGTATTTACCATTCCAACCCATTTATTTATCCAAAGTGTAACAATGACATAATAACTATATATTATACATATATAGTTTATTTTAATTCCAAAATCAACCCAATAAATTCCTAAATATTCCTAATAGCCCATGGGTGTTTAAAATACCATTTTACACCCTTAACTTTTGGTAATCACCATACATACCCCATATGTTATAAAAATGTTACAATTAAATACTTATCTTATTATAAAACCTTAAATAAGTTATTTAACTTATCTAATTTGGTCAAAGCCTACCATATGGTCAAGGTTGACCTCCTTAATATTTCTTTGACCATCAATTCCCATTAATTACGGTTTGTACCCATATTTTCCAAAAATTACCATTTAACCCCAAAACATTATAAAATCTTATAATTTTTATTTTAAATCCTTTTAACACCTAATTTTCAGCTTTATTATTATATAGCCCCCGAATATAATTTAATTACAATTTAAACCCCTATAGTTTTCGGTAATATTTATTTATTACCTAAACTAATTGAAACCTTAAAAATACATAAATAAAATGGCCTAAAGTACATGGCCTTATTACAAACATTAGCTTATAAAATAAATTACACATAAATGCTCAAAAATGCATTAAACTCTTGGCCTCTCCCATAAGTTCTCCATATTTACCAATTTTCCACATAATGTCTTAAATTTGACAATTATGTTAATTAAGTACTTAGATAAATTTACTAACTCATTCCTTAATCACCTAAGGTCAAAATATGACCTTTTTTTCCTTATTCACTCACGGCAATTATATATACATATGTTTAAACACATATTAATATACCAAGTGAAGGTTTAAGTGATTTATACCTTATTTTAGCCAAGATAAGGCCTTATTTGGCCACGGCTCCATAGGGGAAAGTTTTCCACAGCTTGATTAACATGTTTTTACACAGCAATTAAGACATGATTAGACTCCAAGCAAGAGCTAACCATAAGAGGTGTTTTAATGTATAATTTCAAGGTTAAATTTACCTTAGAATAGAAGGGCAACCAAGGCTGATCTTCGGCCTAAATTTACAGAATCAAAAGAGCATCAAAAGGACTACTAAAGCAAGGCTTAAAACCGTAGCAACTTAGTTTAGAAGATGGCTAATTTTCACCTTGATTAAAATGCCAAAAATGGTGTTTTTGGCATGGATTTGGCTATTCCTTGAAGATCTTGATATACCAACTGAATAAGCATGTAAAGAAGAAAATAATAAGCCTAAGGAATCAATTTTTCCAACCAGAAATGAAGAGAATGAAGAAGACCATGCTTAAAGCATGTTTTATACCTTAAGAACAATATAGCTTTGCTTCCTTCCTCCTCTGAATTTTTCCACCAAAAAACAGCCTATATTCCAACCCAAATCACACCAAATGGCTGGATGAGGGAAGTGGGTAAGCTCAATGGAAAGAGAAGAAAAAGATGAAGAAAATGGACATAAACTTGTCTTAGGAGCTTACCTAGATCAAAAGATCTCACTAATTGAACTTGGAGTCTCCTTGCTGTTAAGGAGGTTGCAAGAGAGGGTATGGAGGCTGAAGAAGACGGCTGGAGGAAGTAAGGGGAGGAAAGAGAAGAAAATGAGCTTATAAGGTAAGATTTAATACTTTATTGAATAGTCTTAGATGACTCATTAGTAGATATTTGATGTTGGATAATGGATGATTATGACAGCCTAAAGAGGAAGCAATGGGTGGCTTGGTCAAGGGATGACATTTGACCATGGTTTAAGTTAAGTAATTAAATGTTATTTTGGGTACTATTCACCCAAAATCACCGATCTTGATTTTATTTTTAAACTACGATTTAGACTTTATAATATAGTCTATCATGTCACATTAATGATATATAGAATGTAGTATAGTCTATAAAGTAACAAAAATTCAATATCTTAGAGCTCATACACAAAAACGTGTTTTAAGGTGTTTTAGTGCACATTTTGTGTCCCAAGGTGTTTCTGAGCTTGGTTTTCTTTGAGAACGGTTTCATTACATTCCTTACATGCTAATTGAACTTAGGAATCCAATTTTATATCAAATGGAGGTCATAAGACCTTTAAGGATTCTTAGAGCACATTTTTTCCCTCATTGGCTTTTAAGCATGTAAATGCTTGTTCTTTGTATTGGAGTGTTTCCCAATAATTGTACTACGTTTATTTATGTGTTATAATGCTTAGGACAAAATTTTAGGTCCTAAGAAGTTCATTTGGGTATGTATTTACCCTAAACGGTCAAAGGGTGCTATTCTTGCTTTGTGTTGACCATTGTTGTTCTCAATTGAGTTTTAAGGCATGTTTAAGCCTTAATTTGATTAGATGTTTAATCAATGTTTTATTAGTTTGGGGTATTTCAATCTATCCCCCTTAAAAAGACTTCGTCCCGAAGTCGCTTCATTCAAATAGGTGTTTTAATAACTACCCATATAACCCATAATGTATATCTATTTGATATATCATTTACACACATCGTATTGTGCTTATACAACACATAGCCATCACTTTGTGGCGTTAATTCAATCATATATGGATATAGGTGATCCATCAGCACCATTATTTCCTATCAATTCAACAAACCCTGACAACCTCCCCGAGGTGTCCATAACATACCATCCTTCCACATTCCATATCTAATGATTCATTTCGTATCTAGGCGATACCATATGTAATCAATCTACAAGGTAATATAAATATATATATATATATCACAAGTATCATAAGAAAGGTACTACACACATGGGTGTATACACATCATTCAAACAGGTATCTCATAAGATACATACATACAAGTGCACATCACATACAGCAAATCAACAACGTACGCCCCGAATACCAAACATCACCAACAAAACATCGTATGCCCCGCATACCACCAATTCACTGTATGCCCCGCATACGAAACAAACGAACAACAAACATCGTATGCCCCGCATACCACAAACTATTGTATGCCCCGCATGCGAAACAACAAAACTTAGTGGACACAGCCAAGAGGCTCTACCCCCCTTAAAAAGGGTTACGCCCACGTACCCCACAAGTATACAACAGCCGCTCAACAAGGAGCGCTGGATACTTGGCTCTCATAGAGTTCTCCAACTCCCGTGTGGCATCTTCCGCCTTTGGAGTGGATTATGCTCATATCAGAGAAACGGGTATGACTCTAGCCCTTCCGGGCTCCACAATATATAAAGGGTGAGGCATTGAACTATTTATGCTCTCTCCCGAATTCATTCTAATGGGCCCACTCGCTCCGTATTGAGGTGCAGACACATGAACATAGACTCAGTTTGCCTCTATTCATTGCTGTGTATCCTCTCATTTGGATTACTAGCGTACATGTGTGTGTCTTCTCTCACTGATATTCAGCTTGAGGTGTAATATGACATTGGCTATTGTTAGTACTTAGTGCTCTTTGCACTTGTCTTTATAATACTAAAATACCCCAAACCTAAGTATGCTAAATAAACATCAAGTTATGATGTAATAAGGCTAAAACATGCCTTAGAAACATTGGTAGACAATTTAAACCAAGGAAAACACAAGAAAACGCCTTAAGGGCAATTTAGGCAAAAATGTGCTCTACGCTTGGAGTGACTTTGATTAGAACCCAAATACCATTATAAGACTTTATTAACATGCTAATGGACATGTTAAATCAATTACCAAAGAAAACCAAGCTCAAAAACAAGCTTAAACACAAAATGTGCTTTAAGACTCCTTAAAGCACCATTTTGAGAAATTGTCTTAGAAATGAGTTTTGAGTGGCTAAATGCCCATGATTACACCTTAATCAACATTTGTACTAATTAATATCACATTAAGAAGCCTAAATCAATGGGAAACCAACAATTTCCTGAATATGTGCACTAATTAGTGAATAGTGCTAGTTTTGACTTAAGTCAACTTTAATTAGCTAAATGGCCAAACAAAGCCTTATGTATGTTAAATACTAAGGGGGGACGTCTTTTAAGGGGATGAGTCACCATAGGCTTCATCAAATAAGAAAAGAAAAAAGAAGTAAAGTGAAAAAGAACTATTTGCTTTAAAAGGAAATATCTCACCTTTTAGCCTACCTCTCTCCGCTCTTTTCATTTCTCTTCTTCGCCACTGATTTTCTTCTTCTTCTCTCTGTTACAAACCGTTCCCAACCAGCTCCATACTTGCTCCACCTTGCTTTGTCCATAACTTGCTCATTTTAGCTCCAAATCAAAAACTAAGCATAGATTTCTCTTAGTTAGACCAAGGCCTTGCTTCCTATCTTTTCAAAATTTGAAATGCTTCATTTTTGAGCCATGGGAAAACGCCATTGAAGGGGGAAAAACTAGCTTGAGGTGTTCATTGTCTTCTCCATTGATTCAAGGTAAGGAAAACGTAAGACAAACCAAGTTTCCATCACTTTTCCTTCATAACCGAAATTCATCTCTTCATGGGACCTTGTTTTATCTCTTCTTCTAGCTTGATTCTATTCTCTAAAGACTTGAGGAGGTCTTTCCTTGCTTCATTATGAAAGCCATTCCAAAATTCAAAGGTAAACATACACTTTTAAGCTTTAAAACACATATTTTAACCTAAGAATGAATTCTATGAGTTTAGGCATATTGCTTAGGGGTCATTAGATTATTTGAATGTGGATTAGAACATGGGCAAGAGGATTGAAGTCCTTGCCGAAATCCAATCAAGAAAACCTAAGGAGGGAAGTAAGAGAAGCTTGAGGAAAATAAGGTAAACTGCTTACCTAATGGTGGTTTAAGGTTTTAGGGGATGAGATTTGGATAAGTACCAATGTAGCTTTAATCTTACATTAGGTAATGGGTTATATAACCTAGGAAAAAAGAATTTAAACAAGCTTATGAACTCGTGATTAAGGAGCCAATGGAAATGAGTTAGTAAGATAAGCTTAAGGTGAATTAAGAGAACACTTATATTGCTATGGGAGCATTGTTGTGTGTATTTGCAGGTTGAAAGCTTTTATATGTGGGAAATTCAGTGTTTAAGTTTAAGTCATTTAAGGGCCTAAGAGCCATGTCATTTAAGAGCCTTAGTGCTCTGCAATTTAAGATTATTGCACTATACTAAGTTTGTTGTGAATGAGTTGATTTGGGTGAGAAAGTATGATGAGAAAGGATTTGATGTGTGTGAGATGATTGAATGAGAAAAACAATGCTTATGGGCACAATAATATACTAGAGGAGCTATGGAAAAATTTGAGTAGAAAACAAGTGTTTAGGTGGTGGTTGTGAGTTAATATGACCTAGGGTTTACTAGGAGACATTAAAAAGGAATTTGAGTTGAAATGAGTTAATTAAGGAGTTCTTGAGGTTTAGTATGGCCTAGAGATGTCTAGGAGAAATTAGAGGATTGGTGGGTGTATTAAACAAACCAAAATCATGGTGTGAGGAATGTTAAGACTTGAGCAAAAATCTGGAGGAAATGATGTATAATGTTTTGAGGTGATTTAGGTATGAACTTGAGAATATAACAATGAGAGATCTTGGTAGCTTGTGTAAGTGGTGAAGATGCTAGTAGTGGATTAATAAGGTTCTAGTTGGATGGTAATGAGTGGACTTGGGTGATGGAAGTGAGAATTGCAAGAGAATGTTGTAAATTGTCAAGGAAAAAGACTAAGAATGTATAAGAGGGTATGATCATGAGAATGGTGAATTAATTGAGTAAATGAGATGGAAATGTCTAAGGAGGGTGTAGCATGGTCAAGGTAGACGAAGAACAATGCTAAGGTGCTAAGAGGATGAAAAGAAATGTATAGGTATGTTTAGGAGTTTAGGAATGATGTGTAACAAATGGAAAGGAGAGAAAATTGTGCATGGAGATGCAAGATAACCTTGGAAGGTTTAGCAAAGGAAAAATGGGTGAATGATGATGTTTGAGGAGTAGCTATATTGGTTGAAAGGAAACACTTTGGTTAGTTGAAGTTTAGACAAAATTTACATGTTGGAAGTGTAATGAATTAAGTTATAAGTGTTAAGAGTTTAGTAAGAACTTGAATAATGATCAAGGAAATTAGGGATGAGTTGATCCATGAGTTAGGAGGATTTTAAGTGCTTAAATGGTGATAGAATATGTGTGAATAAATGGGGAATGATTGAAAGAAGATTGGACAAAAGAACAAGTGTGGAAAGAGGTTCAAAACTGTAATGGTCCGGGACTTGGTACTTACCCAAGGTCCCAAACCAGTCCCTGGGTACATTCTCGACCTGATTTTAGTGCTAGTCCGGGACTTAGTCCTTGGATAAATTCCCGGACCAGTACTAAAATCAGGTCGAGAATGTACCCAGGGACTGGTCTGGGACCTTGGGTAAGTACCAAGTTCCGGACCATAGCTAAAATGCGGCCGAGAGTTGAAAACACACATTGGTCCGGGACCTTAGGTCCGGACCATGTCCCAGACCAGGGCAATTTAGAAATGAAGTGTGGTTTTTCAGTGAAGAATGGTGGGGGCTTGTTGGGGAATGTTATTATAAGGTTGTTAAGAGTTGTTTGGTGGAGTTTTAAGGCCATTGGAGGTGTGAACAAGTGTGGGTTAAAATGAGAAGTAAGTAACATAAGAGGTTAAGCTTAAACTACAATGACTTAGTAGTATTTAGTTGGAAATCATTAGTGACTAAGTAAGCTAGGTTAATTAAAAGTAATTAACTACCCAATTCGATCAATGTTTTAGGGTTTGAGAATTTGGACTCCGGAGGAGAGTAAGCAACCGAACGACCAATGGTGAACGGTACAGTTCTTCTTGTGACCTGCTTGCTAACGAGGTGTCCCTCGGCTTGTATGCTATTTGTTTTTGGTGTGCCACTAAACAAGATAATGCATGCAACCGGAATATTATATTTATTGTATTGTTGTGTGATGTTTGAAAACTAACACAACTTACTAACTAGTGTTTAGTAAAGAATTGTGTGAGATTAAGGAACACTCCCAAATATTGTTTTCTTAGTAACCGAAAGAGGTTAACTAACAAACATTAACTTGAGACCTTCTACTAACTAGAACTTGGGGGGAGTGGGGAATCCGGAATGGTACCGGCACATGTGTATTGGGGGAGGTCGGTATCCTTATCAGATACCGACTTCCAAATATGACTTGTCTTCGGACTCGTCGCCTAGAGTCGACATATAGACTCGACCTCCTCGGACTACTTGTTTTAGGAGGGAGGCATACTAAGATGGCGTGGGGGGATCTAGCCTACATCCCCAACAATTTAAGAAATGTTGTTTATTGTCGGTAAGTGTACTGCTGCTGGCTAGGATTAACCATGCTCTACAAAAATAAACAACGAACTAAGGGTTAACCAGTTCTAATAAGAGAACGGTTGACTTAACTAAGATATGGTTGAGATAAGATACAATCATTTCTATTTAAAGGATGGTTGTATTCTAAGACTGAGATAAGGATTAAGATTATGGTAAGATATGGTTGGACTGAGGTTAATGGGAAACATAACTTAAGGAGTTAATTGATTAACTCACTAACTAAGGGAACGCTTTTATGTCATTCATTGTGCTTGAACTTTGACTGTTCATATGTGGTTTGTTGTTTATTGCACTTTCAATTATGTTGTGCATCTAATCAACCTCATGCTATCAACAATTAGTCGTCGTAGCCACGTTAGCTTGGGGGCCATGAGAGAATCGTACCAGCAATTTTGCTGACCCCCTTTGGGGGCTGTTTTTATTTCGTAGGTGAATTACAGAAGGCGACAGTCCTGAGAGTAGGATCAGGTAGAATTTACTTCGGGTTGTCTTCTTGTAGTTGTACGAGTAGTGTCTGTACACTCGTTTAGGGAATGGTATGAGATGTTAGTAAGTTGTAAAGGATGTAAGGAGATTGTAAGACTGATATGTAAATGAATAAGTATTGTAAGTACTAATTTTCAGTATATTCTGTTAGTCAGACCGTGGCAAGGTCCTGGAGTGTATTTAATTCCGCTGCAACGTTTGTCTATGTGTTGTTAAGCTTGCGATAACCATGATTGGATTGAGATGGGGTGTTACAAAAAGTGGTATCAGAGCGTAGTTACGCTCTAAAGACACGAATTACCGAACTTAGGAGAATACTGAGGTTGAGTTTGAGTTATGGGTTAAGGGTTGAGCGATCGAGCGAGAGGTGCGTTAGTTAGGACTTCCCGGTGCTTACCGGATAACCATAGTACCTAGACCCGCCCTCCACATCCCTAACTTTGAATATGTGAAACAAACGCCGGAGAGAAGAAAGTCTTCTCTTACTCGGGAAAAACCCGATCTGGCAGTTAGTTATCATTAAGCAATACAAGAAACACATCGTTATATTATAGTTTATGAGAACTTGAACGTTTTTATTGGAGCGCAACGTGGAAATAGGCGCTACCAACGGAATTCTACCAGCAAGAGAACGGAAATTACCGGTAACATGGGTTGACATGCTACGTAGTCGAAATAACCCGCCATACCAATAATAAGAAAGGCACTACGAGTGCAATGGAGAGGAATAAATAAGCGACATGAGTACCGGACAGTGGTCTGAACGAGCCTAGCAGTGGAATAATACAAAGCATGAGAATTAAGATTACTTGAAAGTCCTGTTAGAAATGGGAACTCCAAACCCCATACAATGAGAAAGATTACAAACCTGGCCGATATAGCTCAGGCGACTAAGGAAACATGTACAAATTAGATATAAAAATAGGACTACGATGTAGTGCCTAAAGGAGAATTGTTACACAGAAACCGCGATGAATGTGTGGAAACAGGACCGAGGATTAAGGCATATGTAAATAACAAGGGGTTCCCTTAGAAAGAGGAACGCCCTGATAAGTGACCGTACTGTCAAAACAACAAGGAAACTGCTAAATGGTCAGTTATCCAAAACGAAAGAACATCGAAGGAGTCCCGAGGACTACCAAAGATATAAAAAGATTAGGAGGAAGTACCACTACCGACGCCCATAGTACAGGTAGCCCATATTGCATGGCGCACTTGCCATAGCAAGTGCTACCACGTTTAGCTACACAGAAAGCCATCATGATGAGATAGTAGAATGCTACAGTTGTAGTACATATTAATACCGGATGGCAAATCCATAAGAGCGGGAGAATGAGACCTTGGAAAGGCCTTACGGCCTGACCATGATAAGATGAGTCGACACACCAGTCAGCAGGGAGCTAAACTTGGACGAAATATCAAATGATACAAATTTTAGCAACGGTACAACTTACTACAACAACAGCTGACAATATGGTAAGAACATCAATCCAGAACCTCAGGGAGAGGAACCTAAGAGATCGCTCAATAATTCGAGCAAAACACTACATAAGTAACAACATACAAGGAATGTATCAAGAAATACAATGAAGGCAGTTGACCAAACGACTTCCAACAAGAACGAGATAGAACTCCCGAGATGACCATTAAGAATACCAATAACAACAATCTTCGTAAACATGTTAGTAAAACCCAGAATCAGGGACAGAGGGAATAAACTTAAGTTATAACCTACTAAGGATTAAAGACATACCACCCCGAAAGAGGAAAGCTCAGAGGACTACCCCCACAGAGCGGGCATAGCCGAGCCGAACAAACTGATGAATGACAGTTAGTATTGTTTGCCTAACTCATTAACACCCAAGTATGATTGATCATTGACGGTGGCGTAGTCAACAAATGTTGAACCAAGCGTTGAGATGGAAGCACATGATAACCTGGATAAATATCCAACTTAGACACCGTAAGGCAGATGCCTAATACGAACCAGTCCATAATTATTTAAAAACGCGCAAGTCTATGAAACGACAGTATTGTCAAAGACACTAAGTAACCTCAGATCACCTGAATAGACTTCCATAGCAGGAAGCAAGATGCAACAACTTACCCTGAGACCCGGTACTACATTTAATATGTAACATAATGGTGGATAGTGTACAAGAACCCGAAATGTATGGATATAGCCTATGGATGAATAGAGTACAAGGAGTGAACCGAGCACCGGCTCTCACCCGATGACATTAAGCACTAAGAGCCTACAAGCCAAGGATGTTAACCACATCAAAGCCTGAGGTGCAGTAAGTTGTAAGAGAGCTTATTTAAGCCATGAAGGAACTACAATTCGTAGATATGAACGGTTATAAACCTATAAGTTAATGGTGGAAGAATTGCCAGGAAAGGGCACCAATGAGAATAATGAGATAGTACATTGTCAGTGGCGGAGAACGAACCATTCCTTTTAGGGTGGGGATACCTCTCCTTGTTGTGAGGCCATGAGTGGGAATAAACCCCTCAAAAAGGGCTTTTGCTTATTAGAGATATAATACACTTTTGTTAGAGAATGGAAACTGTAAACCTTGAGATTACCTTAGAACATTGCAGATACACATAAATAATAAGGAAGGCTGCAGAGACAGACCTCATATCCAACACCCAAGATTTAAAAATCAATAATGGTCAGAGACAAACATTGTGAGTGCATAGTATGACATGTCAAGTGACCAACGCTCAGAAGAGCTTACAATTCAACGGATGACTTCTTCAGTAACCGGTTGAATTATATGGTAAATGACATCATAAGGGATGGAAGAACGTGAGAGAGACTGACTTACTTATGAACCCGAGATTGAAGCAGGACACCTTCATATTAAGAGATAAAAATTTTACAACACGAAACGGCAATCACCATACACCAAAATCAGAAAACTCCCAGTGTGTTTACACAAAGAAGGGATTGAGTATGAGATAAGATGTTAGAATAAATGAGTAAGTAGTTGCACCATCAATAGGCAACAGAGAAAGGCGAGCTACCATGGTAGCAGAAGCCATAGAACAATACCTATATAAGTGGATTAAGTCATGGTGCGCATTAAAGCGACCATCATACATAACCGTCAAATATTGACACTGAGGCAATTAGATTTATGAGCTGAGACCGATATAAGTAAGGGAATAAGATGGTAGACGAACTGTGCATTGATGCCAGTAGTCTAGATTGTGTGAGGTAAGATTTCATGGGAAGCATAGTAGAACAAACATGAGAAACAAGATAAGAGGCTCTATGGGAAGAGACCTCGGTTACTAAGGGATCAAGTCAGTACGGAATATAGAAAGGAGCTAGAGCATACAACCCCCAAGAACACAGTAAATGGATTTCCCTTGATTAACTTCAAGAAGAACAATAAGTGTTATTATGGAACGATCAAAGAGGAGATCGACACCAGAATACTTCATAATTAGCAATAGCTAACGTGTGACGGACACTATAAGTTTACTAAAATGAGATGTGGGACGACTGCACCCCACAGGGGCTTGCAGGCCTGACAGACTCATTTAAGAGTTAGTCGGGTAAGTAGTAATGTACCAGTAAGGTACCCCATGCATGAAGACGAGTGGTGTAAGGAACACGGGAAGTAGTCGGCTCCGTACCATGGTCAACGACGCAAGATCAGACAAGAGCAGCTACTACCACAAATAGTCGAAGAGAAGAATTCAGTTGAACCAACAACACAACGGAATCAGAGAACAAATGATTAAGGACTATGAAGTGCGAAGAGCACAAATTGTTACGTATAGACATTGGACATGTCCTAAGACGATAGAGATTAAACTGTAAGCGCAATAAGCGCTAAACAAGGTTTCAGATTAAGAATCATCCTCAGACCAAAGTTAGATGGAAAGAACGATTTAGACACTTGAGAAAATACTAAGAGTATGAACATTAGATCTTCAGAGAGAATGGATAGATGAGTTACAACTCATTAAGGTCGTGTATATATAAAGATAACACGTGTCCATTGAGAGACCAATATTCCTAAACTGTAAGGAGGCAGAAGGATATACAATACTATGAACGATAAAAAAGGCAGTTAAGCCTTAGCTTATCAGAGTCGCGCAGCGGAAGCTAGCAGACCAGTACTTTTCAGATTAGACCAAACTAAGTTAAGAAAATGGTATAAGTACTGTTACGAATCCTCGATACAGAGACTAAGCCATTAACATAGTTAAGACTCTCTGATCGAATTATAAGTGAGATAGATGACATGGAAGTTAGGATACTTGGTAAGAATTAGACATCTTAAACCTATGTTCAAGGATGATCTAATGTTGATTACGTGGGCGTAATCCATTTTAAGGGGGGTAGAGCGAAAACCGCTTAGCGTATGTTTATGTACTTAGTACGTAAACTACGGTGTGCATAACACAAAATAATTTGATAATTTGTTCTACATAAACATTTTGAGATTAATTATGGTTATTGCACACAGAAGATGCGAATACCATACATATTAAGTACCTATCTTGTTAACTCCGGTGTGAGTACAAGTTAAGAGAATTGGTGAAGAGGATTAAGGAGACTTAAGGAATATATGAGATATGAGTTGGTTTGAAACTACATGTGAGATAAGAATAAGATAACACTATGAGATATTATTTGATATGAGCATGAGGTAGGAAATAGTAATGCTATGAGGTAATTACTAAGAGATGAACTGGGAATGATTGATGGATTGAGTCCATACCTTGGAGATGTATTGATTACGATTAGAAAGACTAAAAAGATAGAAAATTGGAAATGAGTGAATTATTTAATGTTTGAAAATGACGTGGGGGGTGGAACTTGATTTTCTAGGGATCAAGGGAAACCGAACACAAATTGGGGTGGAGAGATAGTGCAACACTGATGCTGATCACATCAGGGTTGGATGATTCCTGAAACTCCCTACCAGTGGTCACAATTAAATCACGCTAAGGATAGAGGCGTTAGGATAAAACGAAATTGGAGTTGAATGTATTTTTAATTAGAGGAATTACTCCTCACATGACCTCGTAAAAAGGATTTCCTTTTTACCGAGTCTCGCCCATGAAGTCGAGGACGCATGAGCCTTTGTCTTCGGACCGGTGACATGAGGAGAGCAGAGTTGTTTTGTATTCTGGCCCATGGTGGCGAGGACGAATGAGCCTTTGTCTACGGACCAGTGACATGGGAGAATACGATGAAAGTTATGTGATTGTTTTAATCATCAAAAGGAACAAAGGGAATTTTGAGTGCTATACATGCTTAATGAGTCAATAAGTTTAGGTACATATAAGTATGATCTATATGATCTATGGAATGAGGAAAGCCATGTATTCTAATAAAATAAGATGCACGGGAACTTTGAGGACAAAGTTCTTTTAAGGGGGGTAGATTGAAATACCCCAAACTTAAGTATGCTAAGTAAACATAAATATATGATGTAATAAGGCTAAAACATGCCTTAGAAACATTGGTAGACAATTTAAACCAAGGAAAACACAAGAAAACGCCTTAAGGGCAATTTAGGCAAAAATATGCTCTAAGCTTGGAGTGACTTTGATTAGCACCCAAATACGATTATAAGACTTTATTAACATGCTAATGGACATGTTAAATCAATTACCAAAGAAAACCAAGCTCAAAAATAAGCTTAAACACAAAATGTGCTTTAAGACTCCTTAAAGCACCTTTTTGAGAAACTGTCTTAGAAATGAGTTTTGAGTGGATAAATGCCCATGATTACACCTTAATCAACATCTGTACTAATTAATATCACATTAAGAAGCCTAAATCAATGGGAAACCAAATATTTCCCGAATATGTGCACTAATTAGTGAATAGTGCTCAAATAGTGCTAGTTTTGACTTAAGTCAACTTTAATTAGCTAAATGGCCAAACAAGGCATTATGTATGTTAAATACTAAGGGGGGAATATTTTTAAGGGGATGAGTCACCATAGGCTTCATCAAATAAGAAAAGAAAAAAGAAGTAAAGTGAAAAAGAACTATTTGCTTTAAAAGGAAATATCTCACCTTTTAGCCTACCTCTCTCCTCTCTTCTTCATTTCTCTTCTTCCCCACCGATTTTCTTCTTCTTCTCTGTGTTACAAACCGTTCCCAACCATCTCCATACTTGCTCCACCTTGCTTTGTCCATAACTTGCTCATTTTAGCTCCAAATCAAAAACTAAGCATAGATTTCTCTTAGTTAGACCAAGGCCTTGTTTCCTATCTTTTCAAAATTTGAAAAGCATCATTTTGGAGACATGGGAAAAAGCCATTTAAGGGGGAAAAACTAGCTTGATGTGTTCATTGTCTTCTCCATTCATTCAAGGTAAGGAAAATGTAAGAAAAACCAAGTTTCCATCACTTTTCCTTCATAACCGAAATTCATCTCTTCATGGGACCTTGTTTTATCTCTTGTTCTAGCTTGATTCTATTCTTTAAAGACATGAGGAGGTCTTGCCTTGCTTCATTACGAAAGCCATTCCAAAATTCAAAGGTAAACATACACTTTTAAGCTTTAAAACACATATTTTAACCTAAGAATGAATTCTATGAGTTTAGGCATATAGATTAGGTCTCATTAGATTATTTGAATGTGGATTAGAACATGGGAAAGAGGATTAAAGTCCTTGCCGAAATCCAATCAAGAAAACCTAAGGAGGGAAGTAAGAGAAACTTCAGGGAAATAAGGTAAATTGCTTACCTAATGGTGGTTTAAGGTTTTAGGGGATGAGATTTGGATAAGTACCAATGTAGCTTTAAGCTTACATTAGGTAATGGGTTATATAACCTAGGAAAAAAGAATTTAAACAAGCTTATGAACTCGTGATAAATGAGCCAATGGAAATGAGTTAGTAAGATAAGCTTAAGGTGAATTAAGAGAACACTTATATTGCTATGGGAGCATTGTTGTGTGTATTTGTAGGTTGAAAGCTTTTATATGTGGGAAATTCAGTGTTTAAGTTTAAGTCATTTAAGGGCCTAAGAGCCATGTCATTTAAGAGACTTAGTGCTATGCAATTTAAGATTATTGCACTATACTAAGTTTGTTGTGAGTGAGTTGATTTGGATGAGAAAGTATGATGAGAAAGGATTTGATGTGTGTGAGATGATTGGATGAGAAAAACAATGCTTACAGGCATGATAATATACTAGAGGAGCTATGGCAAAATATGAGTAGAAAACAAGTGTTTAGGTGGTGGTTGTGAGTTAATATGACCTAGGGTTTACTAGGAGACATTAAAAAGGAATTTGAGTGGAAATGAGTTAATTAAGGAGTTCTTGAGGTTTAGTATGGCCTAGAGATGTCTAGTAGGAATTAGAGGATTGGTGGGTGTATTAAACACACCAAAATCATGGTATGAGGAATGTTAAGACTTGAGGAAAAATCTGGAGGAAATGATGTATAATGTTTTGAGGTGATTTAGGTATGAACTTGAGAATATAACAATGAGTGATCTTGGTAGCTTGTGTAAGTGGTGAAGATGCTAGTAGTGGATTAATAAGCTTCTAGTTGGATGGTAATGAGTGGACTTGGGTGATGGGAGTGAGAATTGTAAGAGAATGTTTTAAATTGTCAAGGAAAAAGACTAAGAATGTATAAGAGGGTATGATCATGAGAATGGTGAATTAATTGAGTAAATGAGATGGAAATGTCTATGGAGGGTGTAGCATGGTCAAGGTAGACGAAGAACAATGCTAAGGTGCTAAGAGGATGAAAAGAAATGTATAGGTATGTTTAGGAGTTTAGGAATGATGTGTAACAAATGGAAAGGAGAGAAAATTGTGCATGGAGATGCAAGATAACCTTGGAAGGTTTAGCAAAGGAAAATGGGTGAATGATGATGTTTGAGGAGTAGCTATATTGGTTGAAAGGAAACACTTTGGTTAGTTGAAGTTTAGACAAAATTTACATGTTGGAAGTGTAAGGAATTAAGTTATAAGTGTTAAGAGTTTAGTAAGAACTTGAATAATGATCAAGGAAATTAGGGATGAGTTGATCCATGAGTTAGGAGGATTTTAGGTGCTTAAATGGTGATAGAATATGTGTGAATACATGGGGAAAGATTGAAAGAAGATTGGACAAAAGAACAAGTGTGGAAAGAGGTTCACAACTGTAAAATTTGACAGTTTAGAATGTGGTCCGGGACTTAGTCCTTGGATAAAGTCCCGGACCAGCACTAAAATCAGGTCGAGAATGTACCCAGGGACTGGTCCGGGACCTTAGGTAAGTACCAAGTCCCGGACCATAGCTAAAATGTGGCTGAGAGTTGAAAACACACATTGGTCCGGGACCTTAGGTCCGGACCATGTCCCGAACCAGGGCAATTTACAAAGGAAGTGTGGTTTTTCAATGGAGAATGATGGGGGCTTGTTGAAGAATGTTATTATAAGGTTGTTAAGAGTTGTTTGGTGGACTTTTAAGGACATTGGAGGTGTGAACAAGTGTGGGTTAAAATGAGAAGTAAGTAACATAAGAGGTTAAGCTTAAACTACAATGACTTAGTAGTATTTAGTTGGAAATCATTAAGGATTAAGTAAGCAAGGTTAATTAAAAGTAATTAACCACCCAATTCGATCAATGTTTTAGGGTTTGAGAATTTGGACTCCGGAGGAGAGTAAGCAACCGAACGACCAACAGTGAACGGTATAGTTCTTCTTGTAACCTGCTTGCTAACGAGGTGTCCCTCGGCTTGTGTGCTATTTGTTTTTGGTGTGTCACTAAACAAGATACAGCATGCAACCGGAATATTATGTTTATTGTATTATTGTGTGATGTTTGGAAACTAACACAACTTACCGTGAGAACTTACTAACTAGTGTTTAGTAAAGAATTGTGTGAGATTAAGGAACACTCCCAAATATTGTTTTCTTAGTAACCGAAAGAGGTTAACTAACAAACATTAACTTGAGACCTTCTACTAACTAGAACTTGGGGGAGTGAGGAATCCGGAATGGTACCGGCACATGTGTATTGGGGGAGGTCGGTATCCTTATCAGATACCGACTTCCAAATAAGACTTGTCTTCGGACACGTCGCCTAGAGTCGACATATAGACTCGACCTCCTAGGACTACTTTATTTTAGGAGGGAGGCACACTAAGATGGCATGGGGGGATCTAGCCTACATCCCCAACAATTTAAGAAATGTTGTTTATTGTCGGTAAGTGTACTGCTACTGGCTAGGGTTAACCAAGCTCTACAAAAATAAACAACGAACTAAGGGTTAACCAGTTCTAATAAGAGAACGATTGACTTAACTAAGATAAGGTTGAGATAAGATACAATCAAATCTATTTAAAGGATGGTTGTATTCTAAGACTGAGATAAAGATTAAGATTAAGGTAAGATATGGATGGACTGAGGTTAATGGGAAACATAACTTAAGGAGTTAATTGATTAACTCACTAACTAATGGAATGCTTTTAAGTCGTTCATTGTGCTTGAACTTTGACTGTTCATATGTGGTTTGTTGTTTATTGCACTTTCTATTATGTTGTGCATCTAATCAACCTCCACGCTATCGACAATTAGTCGTGGTAGCCACGTTAGCTTGGGGGCCATGAGAGGATCGTACCAGCAATTTTGCTGACCCCCTTTGGGGGCTGTTTTAATTTCGCAGGTGAATGACAGAAGGCGACAGTCTTGAGAGTAGGATCGGGTAGAATTTACTTTGGGTTGTCTTCTTGTAGTTGTACGAGTAGTGTCTGTACACTCGTTTAGGGAATGGTATGAGATGTTAGTAAGTTGTAAAGGATGTAAGGAGATTGTAAGATTGATATGTAAATGAATAAGTATTGTAAGTACTAATGTTCGGTATATTCTGTTAGTCAGACCGTGGCAAGGTCCTGGAGTGTATTTATTTCTGCTGCAACGTTTGTCTATGTGTGGTTAAGCTTGCGATAACCATGATTGGATTGAGATGGGGTGTTACAAATACTGAGACGTACTAGCCTACATGTCCACGGAGATAAAGCTTGTCATCCGTGTCTCCAAGTGGTCTTGTTCCGGAGTAACACACTGTTGTAGTTCTTTAATACTCACTTCGTGTTGATATCCATTACATCTTCCCGTATTCCCACTAGATTAATAACTGCACAAGTGCAATACCAAAACACTTAGTCCTACAGAGTGCAGAGGCGTAAACCCTCAGCAGTTAATATCTAATGAGTCAAACAGATAAGATGAACCAATTATCATGTGAGTTGTACATTTCAAGTCCGTTAGTTATCTTAACGTTGTTCCTTCCTTAGAGTATCTGCTAGTATATTAGCTTTGTCTCTCATCATTTCGTAGTCACGTGTTTATGTTCACAACATCTGGTAGGTTCTTCTGGATTGCAAGAATTTGCTCGATCCTTATGAGGGTTCTACATATTATTAGTCCATAATGGGTTTTCATGTTTTTATCCTTAGTGTTCACGTCTTCGAGAGGTTTCCTCGTCTTCATTGTATATTGTATGCTACTCTGTGTTGAAGGTTCTTGATTTCTCTAGCCCGTTAGTTTAACTGCGGCTCTTCTCGTCCATCTTCGAGGTAATCTGCATCACTGTCCTTAGTACAGAGTTGACTACTTCTCGTGTTCCTAACACTACTTGTCTACATACATGGGGTATTGTACTGATACATTACTACTGCCCAGAATAACTTATAAATAAGTCTGTTAGGCCCACATGCTCCTATCGGAGTGCGGTCGTCCCATGTCTCATTTAGTAAACTGGTAGTGTCCGTCACACGGATATTGTGAAGTATTCTATTGTCAAGCTCCCTTTTGATGGATGTCCTTTTAGTTGTTTATTTATTCGTTATCGGTTACCTTGTTGTAAGTGCTATTGCCCTAGTGGCATGGTGTAAGTAAAATTTGTGCTATATTTAGCAAAATTGGTTCTCCTATCTCGATCTCCTTGAGTACAACACATATTCCTTTTCTCCCGGTTTAGTCATGATCACATCTCATCCATAGTTTGTATTTGTTCCCTCATCCGTTTAATTGGATATATTGCAGATTGCATAATAGCTTGAGCAACTTGGCTCTTCATTTCCCAACCATCCTCACTGACAGTGGTGCATCTACAAAGGGTATTCTATTTCGCACAAGGTTATGCTTGTCCATAAGGACTAAACATTCATCACTATTAGTGATTAGCATTAAATGCGGGTATACTCTTATGGTAATTGGCTAATAAGCCATGTCTGGAAATTCTCGAACAATTAAACTGGTGTGGTTTACAATTACAGTGGCGGTATAATTTTTTCAGTTGTAGTGGTTGGACTAACGGTCTTTCCGAGGTTCCACAGATTTCTAATCTTAAGGTTTGTATGAAAAGTTGATATGAAAATTTTGGCATTTAATAGGAGTTTAAAATTTAGTGGTAGTTGCAGCACTTGCTGTGGCAAGTGCGCAAGGCAGATGGAAATTTCAGTGGCTTGATTGTCATAGCGCTTGCCATAGCAAGTGCGCCATGCTGGTTGAGATATTGGTTCAACAATTACCGGTCTCATTGACTCTTTCATCGTTGAGTATGGGCTACATGATAATGTAAGCATTAACATTCTGTTCATATATATATGATCCGTCAAGGTTTTAAGGTTACTGGTATCGAGTACACATAACTAGTCTCAGAAGCCATACACAAAAAGGCGAGCGGTCACTGACGCACTCCCACATACTTACAACATATTTCTTTCACAATTCAAAGCTAAGTACATAACAAAACAAGCAAAAGCGTTCCACCAGCGGTATCTCGGAGTTAAAGGTGCTCATGCCCTATCGACTCCCTTCCCTCTCTGGGCTCCAGCATCAGTAGATGTCTGGCCCTCCTGACCTCCTCGCGGTACTCCAGATCCTCCAGCTGAGGTCTCATGAGTATTCTTTGGTGGCCTGTAGTTACGGCCCTCGGGGTTCATCCAACACTCGAACTTCTGGTGGCCCTCTTTCTTGCAGTACCGACACTCAACTTTACGGCCACTAAAGTCGACCCCAGGATGATCCTTCCCACAACACTTGCAATAGAAATGGCGTTGGGGCTGTCTGGTGCCCTTAGGAGGCGCAGATCTCAAAGGCTGAGCATCTATAGCTGGGCCGGTCAACCGATGGACGGGCTCTTTCCCCTTCACTCCCTGGTGACCCTGCTGCCCTTTCTTCTAGAAGAATTCCTGTTTGTGGTTTCAAGTCAGCATTCATAAAGGTGTTTAATACGGTAAGTAATTTAGAATGGGATAAGTCCTTACTTTCCATTCTTCAGGCATCGCCTGGAGATGCTCCTCCACCCTCAGACTCTCCCTCAGGGTTCTTTCTCTTCTTTGTCCCGAGAGTCTCCTCCTGAGTCTGGAGCATTAGCTCCGTCCTCGAGGCAGCATCGTAACACTCCTGAAATCTCATTGGTACGTTCTCACAAAGTTAATCGGTAATGTAGTAAGCAAAGAATTATTGGCATTTATGTTAATACCTGGATGGTAGTATAGAGGGTAGCACCCATTGCCATTTGGATGCGAAACAACAATCCCCCCTGGAAATTCTCGACCTTCACGGTCTCTGAGTAATCAACTCCGGGGATGAAGTCCAGCAGACCAATGAATCAAGCGTAGTACTCATCCACGGCCAGACCTCCCTGGGAGAGTGTCTCGAACTCTCGGTGCTTCTTCTGCTTGAGATGTGCCAGGTAGTACTTCCCCCACAGCAGCTCAACGAAGGCAGCCCACGTAAAGTTGGGCGTAGCCAGGTGATGGCCTTTGACCAACCTCCACCAAGTGCTGGTTGCATCCTTCAGGTGGAAAGCAGCAATGACGACTCTCTTGTCGGCGGGTACTCCCAAAGATTCGTAGGCCTTCTCATGTTCTACTATAAAACGCTCTAAGGCTACGGGGTCTGGCTTCCCTGAATAAGTAGGTGGTCGGGTCTTAGAAACTGACTTCAGCCAGTTCGTCTCCCTGGATTGTGGCTGAAATACCCCTAACCTTAAAAACTTAATTAAATGATCTATTAATGATCTAATATGGTTAATAAACATCTAAATACAATTGGTGAACAATCTAAAGATCTCAACAAGGCAAAACATGCCTTAAGATCGGTAAAGCCAAAAATGTGCTTTAAGACACCATAGAGATTGTATGACCTCAAATAGGATCCAAAGTGGATTTCTAAGTATTATAAATAAGTAATGAACATTATAAAACTATTCTCAAAGGAAACCAAGCTCTAAAACATGTTCTAACACAAAACGTGCTTTAAAATTCCTTTAAGCACGTTTTTGAGAAAATTGACTTTCTGAGTGGGTTTTGAGTGGTGTTAGGCACTGGATTACACCTTGATATACTAATGTACTATAATGTACCACATTATAAGGTATAAATCCAAGATTTCAAAAAAATCAGAAATATGGCATTCATTTGTGAATAGTAATCCAAATAGTGCATTTTTAAGCAAAATTGACTAAGCCTAGTCAATGGTCAATACATGACTCATCTATATCCTTAGTAAGTCGGCAGCATAGAGCATGGAGAACAGCACATTCAACTTTATACAAAATATCTATCCAATTTGGTGAATCACCATTTACTATTCCATTTTCAACTTTTCATTCATTAAAACACATTGTCTTTCTTTCTCTTTCCTCTTGTCCCATTCCAGCTGAGCCATTAGCATTTTTGAAACCTCTCAAGCTGTGTTCTTGAGCATTCAAGGAAAATCAATCTCTTTTGCACCTAAGGTAATGGTTTAGGCATATTTTAGCTCTTTTTCTTCATCTCTTCATTACCTACACATGGAGCTTATAATATATCACTTTCCATGGCTCATTCTCAGTGTTTTAAACCTTGAACAACAATCATTCTCGGCTGAAGCAAGCTTTGGGACCAAGGTGGTCAAAATTTACATTATAAGGTAAAAACATACCTTAAGGATTCTTACTCTCCATCCGGTTTTCTTCTTCTGATTTCTATGATTTTATTCACTCATAATCTTCATATTTTCATGTTGATTCAGTGGGTTAACCATTTGAAGCAAGGGTGGCCGAAAATCAAAGGAAACATCATTCTTTAAGGCATTTTGCCAAGGTAAAACCTATTACCATAGCACCTTGTTGTTGTCTAGATATTCCCCATGTTTTTATGGTGAAATTAACACCATGTGGTGTTCTTGATTCAGGCCAAACCCTTTGGAGACTACCTTGCATTTTTAAGGTGATTTTTGCCTTAAATCTTACATTTATTTGTTCTTTATGGTTAGCTCATGCTTGGAGTATAACCATATCTTATTTTGATGTATTAAACATGTCTAAATGATGTGGTGATTTTTCCTTCAAGCTGCCGAGTTGGTATTAAGGCTAAACCAAGGTATAAACACCTTAAACTTATGATTTTATGATTTTTCAGCTCATATATTATATGTGCCAAGAGTGGAGTTATTTAAATGGGTGATTTAAACCTAAGTATGGAAAAAAATGACTTAGATAAATTAAGCTTGTCATTTAAGTGATTTAATTAACATAATGGTTAAATTATGACATTATGTGAAAAAATAAATAAGCTACAGCAAGGCCGAGAGTTTATAGTATATTTTGAGCTATTTATGTGTAATTTTATGTTATAAAGCAAAGTTGTAATAAGGCCATGTCATTAGGCCATTTTAATTTAATTTTAAAAGCTTATTTAATTTAATTTATGCTTATATAATTAAGTTTGGGGTCAAACGGTAATTACTTGTAAATATAAAGTTGTGGGCTTAAATTAGAGGAATTTAGGGTTTTTAAATGAATTTAATAAAAATTATAACATTTTATAAAGTTTTGGGTCAAAATTGTAAAAATAGAAAAGTATAGGGTATAATTGCTAATCACCGAGAGTTTGGGTCCAATGTGGCATTAGAAGTCAAAGTTGACTATATAGGAGACTTTGACCAAGTTTGGAGAATTTAATGAATTAAAATACTACCTTATAATAAGATAGTTATTAAATTGTAAAAGATTTATAAGAGTTGGGGTGATATTGTGATTTCCAAAACTTAGGGGTACTAAATGGAATTTAGAACAGACCTTAGGTCATTAGGAATTTTTAGAAGTTTATTTGGTTAAAGTTGGAGTTTATATGAATTATATAAGTATAATATATGATATTTCATATCATTGTTACAAATGGGTAACATATGGGTATATACCGAGAATTATAGAAAGTATAAGGTTAGGAATGATATTTATAACCTTTTGGTATAGTTGGGTAATTTTTGGAGTTATATATAAGGTTTTAATAAGATATATGTATAATATATAGTTTTAATGACATTAGAAAACTATATATTATAAATTGGGGAGATTTGGTAATTATACAAAGTTAGGTGGTAGGAATTAAAATAAAACAAACCCTAGGGTCTGTTCGGTAATTATAAGCCTTTAAAAATATAGGTTATAATTATATTAAGGTTTAAGGATTATAATATAAGGTATATTATAAGTGTAACAATGAAATATAATTTGGGGTTGATTTGTAATTTATGGAAGTATAGTGGGAGATAATAAAAAACCAAGAGTATAAGGGGCTGTTTGGTATTTAATAACCATTTATAACTATAGGTTATAATTATTTTAATGACATAAATGTCATAATATATGTTATATAACTATAATATAACATTATATAAAATATGAGGTGGATTTTGTAAATATTTAAGAAAATAGGTGCTGTTCGGTAACATGGACATTTTTTAATGAAAATTTATAATATGGTTTTTAATGTCATAAGGGGTGTAACATTTATAATATAAGAAATATTCATTAAAAGAGAATGAATTTATTATAAAGACTTACCATATAATAAATAGTCCCATAATACATGAATATAAATAAATATATGTTATGGTGTGGAAAAATATAATATGCATGGTTCAATAACCATGTATTATCATAATTAAAATGATATAAGATAAGAGAAAAGAATTACAAACATTAGATATGGAAATTCTAATGTTAGGAGTATACATGGAATAATAAGGATTTATATAATTCAAAGTATTTTTACATATGAATTATACTACATTAAACTTGGAAAAACAATCCTTAGGAAAATAAATACTAAGGTGAAATGTATAATATATGATTAAGAATTATACATGCAATATAGAAACAAACTATATAATATACAAGGGTATATTGAATTACATGCGATAACCAAGTTCAAACTTTAAGTATATTAAAATACGAGACGCGACTACGCATGTAATATAACGTTTTTCCAAATCCCGAGTGAAATACCCCGAACTTAAATATGGTGATTATATTATTCTAATATGGTATTTAAGGGCCTAATAGTGCCTAAGTAATTTTTGGTAAAGAAAATAAATCAAAGAAATGAGAAAAACGCTTAGAAGCGGAAAACGCTAAATGAGCGTTAAATAACCATAGGAGGTACGAGACCTCGTTATATATCGCAAGGATTCCTAAGGCTTTTCATGCCTAATTAGTATACGAGAATGATTCCCGAGAAAACGTCCAAGAAATTATTAAAACGCTAAAAGAGCTTTAGCGCACGTGTTTCGAGGAAACCCGAAAACGTGGCTTTAAGTGGTCAAACAGACCCGAAAAAATTATAAAGCAATAAAATAATTATTAAGCATTTATGGAAGCTTAATAACCAATAAAAATGATTAAACGAGAAAATTCCGAAAAACGGGCCCGGTTAGTGAATAGTATCAAAACCGGTTAAAATAACGAGCGTTTTCTGTAAAAAACGAAAAACGCTCCAGCTAGTATTACAGAGGGGGCCGGTTTTTACTGGTGTAAACAGCTCTCTCACACACACACACAAGTAACAAATAAGTAAATCAAAGAAAGCAAAAAGTAAAAAGTACACAAGTAAATACCCCCTCTCTCCTCTTATTCTCTCATTTCCCTTCTCTCTCTCCTATTCTTTCTCCTTCCCACCGTGAGCACTCCCTCCTTCTCCCCCTTGCAGCCGATTTTTGAGAGCTCAAGAATGCTCCCATGGCTTCTCTTCTTTCTCTCCTTGCTCTACCTCCATGTGAGCTCCAAATGTAAAATAAATTACATATTTGTAATCCCCTCATCCTCCTCTACATTTCTATCTTTCCAAAATTCGAAAAGGATGAGTTTCATCTCCATGGGTTTTCTCCATTTGAAGAGAAAAGCACACCATTGTGAAGCTTGGAGTCTCCTCTTTCAAACAAGGTAAAAATCTCCATGAAAGACTCATTTTCTTTTTTTTTTTTGGTTGAAAAGGGAGGCTTATTTAGCCTTCAACTCTTATTGATACCCAAGAGTTCTGTCCTCTTGTAGTTGAGGTAATACAAAACTAGGAGCAGTTTCAAAGGGGATACACCCATATTGTGAGCCTAAGCCCACCTTAGCCAAACTATCAGCTATTACATTATGAGATCTTGGTAAATATAAGATCTTAACATCACCAACGTGAGCTAAGTTCCTAATGCTTTCACTGAGCAAAGGTCTAAAGGGATGTGTAGGAGGGCAGCTCTCCACCAAGGACACCAGTTGTGAGGAATCTGAAAATATTCGTATGCAGCACCATCCTTTCTCCTTGATTAATCTGCTGGTCCATAGTAGCGCCATCAGCTCTGAGTGTAGTACATTTTGGGGAGCAAATGTTGCAGAGAAGCCGCCTAACCATTCCCCAGAATTCGATCGCCAGATACCACCTGCTGCAGTACCTGCACCAACAACAAATGCTCCATCAATATTGACGATAACACAATTATTATTTCGTATAGCCTGATGTAGTTCCCTGCATTTATCCATGTCTCTTTGTCCATAATTGCTCATAACCGCATTGAGGCAAACTAGTGCAGTCTTGGATCTTTTGTTCTGTCTACACGAGAGGATAATTAATCTAAAGGGAAGGAAGATTCTATCTTCAGTGCCAAAGATTTTCCTGTTCCTCCAGTTCCAAAGTAGGTAGCAAGTCACCGGAAAGACTATTCTCCAATCTATATTGATCAGGAACTTTCCCCCTTTCGACAGGTTACTTACTAACCAATCCTGCAAATTCAAGCTGAAAAAGTTAGTAGACAAATTAGAGGGGAGGAGTTTCTTCCAAACTCTACGAGCTATTGGACAATCCCTTAATATGTGGATAATAGTTTCTTCTTCCCTGCAATAGTGACAAGAACTATCAAAAGATAAACCCAACATACATCGTTTTGAATTTGTCATAAGTTTACCGATAGAGATTCTCCAAAGTAAAAGTCGAATTCGTTCCTGAACTGGCAAGTTCCAGATCGAACGATAAATATTGAAGGAACCAGATGTGTTATCGATATTACCAGATAGAAGATTGTAAGCAGAACGGACACTATATTGCCCATTATTTTCTGGCCACCATGAGATAAAATCTGAATCTGAATCAGGAGTTACCGCAAACTTATCAATCATGTCTAGCACATTATCAGGTAACAGATCTGCGAATAACTCCCTTTTCCAGCCACAATTGGGATCCCAGTAATCAGCCACTGAAAACTCAAGATCCTGATCAGGTATATTGTTAGTAGCTTTTGACAATAAATTAAAATTTGCAACCCATTCATCTTTCCAGAATTTGATCAATCTACCGTTATTCACTATCCACCTGGATCCTTTCTTAATCAGAGGGGCACAACTTTGAATGTTTTTCCAATTAATGGAGCAGCGCCGAGTATCTGGGTTTGGATATTTAATTTTCAGGACTTTATAACAAAAACGTTGGGTATTGCTGGCCAGATTCCAGACAATTTTGCCAAAGCAGGCAAGGTTCATGAATCTAGATTCCCGTAAGCCTAGCCCCCCTTTCTCCTTAGATTTGCAAAGGGTATCCCAGCCTATATCATGCAGTTTCCTAACTTCAGGATCATGACCCCAAATGAAGTCTCTGCAGAGCCTATCAATAGAATAGCACACCTTTTTTGGCATAATCTGACATTGCATGAGGTGAATTGGAATTGAAGAAATACAACTCTTAACCAGACAAATCCTACCAGCCATTGATAAGGTTTTGATTTTCCAACCCGCAAGTCTGTTTCTGATTTTATCAATAATATAATTATAGGAAGCAGAATTTGTTCTACCCTGATTAAGATATACACCCAGGTATTTCCCAAAGTTCCTTGCTGTTGGGATACCAGTTTCTTTGCTGATTATATCAGCCCTATCAGAGCTAATGTTATTAGATAAGAGAATAGCAGATTTTTCAAGGCTTACAGATTGACCAGACGCATTGCAAAAGTCATTCAAGCATTCAATCATAGTCTTGATTTGATTAAGAGAAGCAGAACCAAACAGCACTAAATCATCAGCAAAAAAGCAGTGAGAGATGATTATTCCTTTTTTGCCTAAAGTGATAGGCTTCCAAATGTTTATTAACCCTTTCTTTGATTAATTGCGCCAGTCTTTCCATACACAGAACAAAGATAAACGGGGATAAAGGGTCACCTTGCCGAATCCCCTTCCAGCATAAAAAGATTTAGAGAGATTGCCATTACAACTAATGCGATATGAGACAGAAGTAATACAATCCATAATTGTGTTTTTTAAATTATTGGGGAGGCCCAAACAAATTAAGGTATCTTTGATAAAATCCCAAGAGAGCCTATCATAGGCCTTGGCCAAATCTATTTTCATTGCAACACAACCCTCTTTACTTTTTGTGCGCCTCATATAATGAACAGCTTCCTGAACCAGCACTATATTTTCAAATATGCTTCTACCAGGCACAAAACTAGCCTGACATTCATCTACCCATCTAGGCATAAATACTTTCAGCCTATTAGCAATAGCCTTAGTTAACAGTTTAAATTGAACTTGACAGAGGGCAATTGGGCGAAATTGAGTAGGAGAAGTAGGAGAATCTACTTTGGGAATAAGTACAAGGACTGTTTCATTGATTTTGGGGTCAACCTTTTGAGTTTCAAGGCAAACATTCGCAAATTTAAGAACAGAAGGACCTAGCATACTCCAGAAATTCTGTAAAAGCCCGCTGGAATCCATCTATACCCGGGCTTTAAAACCTTTCATGTTTTTAATGGCTTTAGTAAGTTCCTCCATCGTGAAAGGTTTGGCTAAATCAGATTTTTCCTCACTAGAAAGTTGAATAAAATCATGACCTAGTTTCTGAGACCGATAATCATAATCAGCTTGGTACAGTTTTTGAAAGTGATCAACTAACATATTTTCAATATCAGTAGAATGCTCAACCCAAGTACCCTCATGATTCAAAAGTTTACAAATTCTGTTTTTTTGCCTTCTAATTCTAGTTTTGAGATGAAAAAAGGAAGTGTTCCTATCCCCAAGAGCAATCCATTGGTCTCTAGATTTTTGTTTCCAGAGAGACTCCTCTCTCTGTAACCAAGTATCAAGCTCCTTAGACAAAGATTTCTCTAGTCCTAACAGATTACTCCCTCTACCACTATCAATGGCAATCTGAATACCCTTCAGTCTAGCTTCCAATCTCTTCTTATTCCAGATAATATGCCCAAACACATCTCTGTTCCAGATTTGAAGGTAACTGCCTAAGCTATCCAAGGCATCTCTAAGGGGAGTATTATCACACCAGTTTTGGACTACAGTAGAAGAGAATTCAGGATGTGTTAACCATGCAGCCAGAAATTTAAAGTTGCGAGGTCTGGATTGATTTCTCAGATTTGGATTAATTATATGATTAATGGGCTGTGGTCAGATGCGATTCTAGGGCGCACATCAACAATAGCATTGGGGAACAAGTTAAACCATTCGCTAGAGGCAAGGAATCTATCAAGGCAAGCACTATGTCTCCCATTAGACCAGGAAAACCGATTACCTATAGACTTAACCACTATCATACCCCTAGAATGAAACCAATCAACAAAGCTCTATCAATACCAAGAGAACCAGCAGTACAGACAGATGTCACCAGGAAACAAAGTAGCATTGAAGTCCCCTCCCACACACCAAGCCTCAGAGTTAGAGGGTTGAACTTGGTTAATTTTTTCCCAGAGAGAATTCCTAAGAGCAGGGTTAGGTCTAGCATATATCGCAGTAAATAGGAAAGAATTGGAACCAACAGTAATCTTACAATGTATAAATTGTGGATCACTGTCTAACACGTTGAGAACTAAATTATTAGTCCAGAGAATCCATAAACCACCACTGAAACCCTCCGCCTCAACCCTAAAAGAGTTAGCAAAACCTAATCTAGCACAAACATTATCAGCGCACAAACCACTAATTCGAGGTTCCATAATTACCGCAATATCAGGACAATGAACCCGAATAAGGTTTTTAAAGTTTCTGTGAAAACTGGGCTTCAACGCCCCACGCACATTCCAAATCAGAATTTTGTCAAGCATAATATTAGATAAAGGTTTAGGGATTACGTACCTCCTTTGTCAGGGAGGTTAACAAACACATTACCTTGTTGAATCACCATTTGATTTGGCACCATCCCACCAGATTCTTCAGTAGTCTGGGCAGTAGGCTGGATAGCTCTGTCGTAGGATGGCATAGTACTTCCCTGGTCTAGCTGTTTTGGGTTTCCAGCCTTTTCAAATCTCTGATTTTGTAATCTGTTCGAGTCTTGAAGAATTGTTTTCCTGCGGCTTGATCCAGCTTCATCCGCAACTTTCACTATGTCTCCCGATGTTTCATGTTCTAGAATAGTATACTGCGGTTCCGTGTTCTTTGACCGAACTTTCTCAGCTTTCACAATTGATTTTGGGTTAGGGGGTTTCCTGATTTGGTTCCGTTTTTTAGGAACCATCCAATCCCCGTAATCATCCACAACATGGGTAAGTTGATCCGGTGTTTGATCCTGAACTAATTTAACCCCACTTTCCTGTTGCACCACCTTTTCTTCGCTATCAAAGGGGCACGCATCTTCTTTATGGCCGTAACAGCCACATTTGAAGCAAACTAGGTGAAGACCTTCGTACTCGATTTTCATAGTTCTACGAAGGAATTTGTACTTAGCAAGAAGGGGCTTGGTCAAATCAACTTCAACAGCCACTCTGGCAAACCGAGATCTACCAAACGTAGCTGGTGTGAGATCAATCTTCTTGACTTTACCGACTTTAGCACCCAAGATCGCCAAAAATTCCTCGTTATAGTACTCGCTTGGTAAGTCTGGGAATCTAACCAGCACCTCTAGCGAGGAAAGGGCTTCCGATTTGGGGTTGAAGTTAGGTCTCCACCTTCTGATCGTGAGGTAGTGGTCCATGATTGGCCATGGTCCTTCCGAGAGAACATACTGAAGATCCTCCTGATTTGTGAATGAAATTTTGAAGAATCCATTCGACAAATCGTCCATATGAAAATCACCGTGTAGTTTCCAGCGTCTCTGCAACCTTTCTTTCAGAACATGCATCGGGATCACTTTCCCTAACAGTTTAACAATGATAGCATTTAGCCAGGGTTTCCTGAATCGGAGCTTTTGTTCTCTTGAGATTCTGATTACTGGACACTTGGGATCTTCGTCATCCATGACCTCGTCTTCGTCGTCAGAAATATCATCCAAGGACATAGCCCCTTCCATCGGGTCTGAATCTTGGTTACCTAAAATAGCATCACGGAAGGAATTCATTTGGGGGTTCACCTTTTGGGGTATGTAATCCAGTGAAGCCTCACTCCGTTCTTCAATTTCTTGACCCATTCCTGAAGTAAAAGACCCGGAATTCCTGCGTTTCTTCACGGTTTGTTGAGAATCTTCCATGAACGCGAACGTTAAACTAACTCTGAGTGAAGGGAGAAAAGGAGAAGATTGGTGGGCACGAGCAGCGGCCACCAGAGGAGATTAATTGCCGGCGAAGCAAGGCCGATTTGGGGATACGACTCTCATCGGCGAAATGTTGCCAAGACCCCGAAATGTTGACATGCCATTGAACAAAGACCTCATTTTCTCCATTCCTTGGTGGCGATTTTTGTCTCTCTCTCTCTCACCTTGTTTTTCCTCTTGTTTTGGAGCTTTGCTTCAACCTCCAATGGTGGTGAGACACCTTCTTGAACCAAGGGCTAAAACCCTCCTAAAGCACTCCAAAGGTAAACCTAGAAATTTGTATTTTGAACACTTCAATGAACTAGCATAAATCTAAGGGCTAGGTATTAATTATACTTGTTTGATGTGCTTGGGTGATGGGAATGGAGTTGGCAACTCATTCCCCATGTGATCGATTTGTGCAAGAAAGAGGGAGAAGAAATGGAAAAGAAGAATGAAGTATAAGCTCAAGGTAAGAGCTCCTTCCTAATGTAAATTCATTATTGCATTAGAGTAATGGGAATGGGTAAAATATTTAATGAACCCAAACCTCGTACTAGTATTGAGAATTGTGAAGTTTGAGTATTTAAGTGCAAGTATTTGAATTGAAGGCTTTGGAGCCAAGTGAAATGAGTATGTGTATTAGTATTGTGATTGATGGGTATTGATGTATTAAGGTTGCTCAATATGTGTGCTGGTAGAACCCTTGTGGTTTGGCTCGAATAGGGATGAACTTGATGAGAAAGGATGTGTGTGGATAAGTAAGGAAAGTAGATGAGTTATGACAAAATTTTGGTAGGAATTGTGCATTAAGGAATGACTTGGTGAATGGGAGAACCAAGGTATGTATTGGGAGTAGTAGAGATGCTTAGTAGCTAGGGAATGGTAATTGTAGTATGAAGAGTAGGAAGTGTAAAATCTGTAGCAAAGTGTATAGGAACACATTGGAGAAGTCAGGAGAATTTAATGTGCAGGATCTTGGCAAGATGAGTGTTGGAACTTGGGTATAGGTAGTGCAATGGCTTGGAAATGAATTGGTATGGTAAGGAGAGGTATTTAGAATGCTAGGAATGACATTGGTTGAGAAAGTATTGGATGGGAGAGTTGAATTGTAAAATCTGTAGCATAAGTGTAACAAAAACTGTTACAAGTGTTGGAAAGAAGTGAGGGAATTGTGTAAGTTAGTTGATGGATTTAGGAATAGATTTGGTGGATGGATTGAGGTATATTAGGAAGCCTAAATGGCACTAAAACATGTGGGATTACATGTAGGAAGATTGGGGAAGTAATGGGTAAAAGAGAGGACTGAAAACAGATTTTAAAACTGAAGTACTGGGCCGGACCGGACTTGCGACCGGACTTGCAAGTTCGGTCGTGCCCAGATTTACAAAGACGGGAAACCTTCTGGAATCGACCGGACTTGCGACCGGACATGCAAGTTCGGTCGAACTAGAAAATTCTCCCGTCAGAAACCTTTTGGAATGGACCGAACTTGCGACCGGACTTGCAAGTTCGGTCGGCCAGAAAAATTCTGTAGATGAAAGCTTCTGGAATGGACCGAACTTGCGACCGGACTTGCAAGTTCAGTCGAGCCAGAAAATTTCCCGTACTGATAGCTACTGGAATGGACCGGACTTGCAAGGTCGGTCGCAAGTCCGGTCGAGTCAAAAAAAAAAATATTTTTATTATATGATTATAACAATCATATGTATATATATATATATGCCAATACCCATATATGCATATATATGTAGTAGTACACTATAAATGAAGTAGTAAAGGTAAGAAAGTAAGTATTGGAGTAGGAAAACAAATGTAAAAAAAGTAACCAAGTAAGTGAGAATATGAGAACATTAAATACACGGGATAACGGGGTAAGTACGGGAGTAGTAGTATAAATATTTGTGTATCGTAAGAATATAGTATTAATAATAAGGTTGAAACATTATCAGTGGAACAAGTGTGAACAAGGGACAAGGGAACACATGGTAGAGCTAACTTCGGTGTGAAAGGTATGATTTCCTCATGCCCCGTATGCTAACCGAGTTACGTTGATTTGTATGTTGTATGCCGGCTAATCAAGACTAAAGCATGAAAATGGTTTATTGCCTTCATTGTATGTCTTGATGTATGTGTGAGCTAACCTTTCATGATTGATGGTGTGGCTTCATTTAGTGCGTAGTACGACTAATAGATGAGTCTTGTTGTGTAGAGGCTCGTAGTAAGACCATATTGTGAACCAATGGAAACGTAGCAACGCACTAAAGTATCGAATCAATAAACGATAACGAACCCAACGAACTCACTAGAATGGAGAGGAGTGTACGGGAGTAATAACCTTCCGATAACGGTAGGAGAAACGAAATGAATAATCTACCAACAAAACGTGGTGGAAGTATATAAGTAACCTCTATTAGAGGAATTAATCTTGGTGCAAAACACGAACCATGAGAGTAGTAAAGAATGATGAGGGATCTCCAAACCCCTTAGTAATTAGTCGACCCATTATGAGAGGACCCGACTGATGTAAGTATGCCCCGAACGAGAGAGTATTCGATATGTTGGGGGGAAACCCTTAAATCTGAGGATACTAGACGGTGGTAATTCCCTAAGCTAACAGAGGTTATCGAGAGAGATACTTCTAGGCTAACCCATGAGGTTGTATTGTGCTCTGAGAGAAGAGTGTTGGGAATTCGTGTAGTCTGGTAGAACGGACATTTGAGTATTTGAGGAGCTAAGCGTATGAAATACCCCAAACCTTGGTATGTTGTGTAAATGTTAAACTATGGTATTTAAAGGCTAAAAAGTGCCTTATAAACATAAATGAACCGTTTAAACCATGGTAAAACACAATAAAACACTAAGACACGGTTTGAGCAAAAACATGCTCTAAGCTTGGAGTGAACTTGGTTAGGACCCAAAGAGCCTACCAAGACTTGATAATATTTAATTATGACTTATAAGGCTAATTAAGTCCTTAGGAAACTTTGGTAGACAATGAAACCAAACAAAACACAAATAAATACCTTAAGGTCAATATGGGCTAAAATGCTCTAAGCTTGGGATAAATGTGTATAAGACCTAATGGTCATACCTATGCATTATTTATTGTTAATGAAATACTAAATCAATTACTAAAGAAAACCAAGCTGAAAACAAGTTAAAACGCAAAATGTGCTTTAAGGAGTCTTAAAGCACGTTTTTGAAAAATGTCTTGTAAATGAGTTTGAATGGCTAAATGTCCATCATACTCTTAATTAACATGTGTACTATATAGTATCACATTTGGGTGGCTATATCAATGGGAAATCAAAAATTTCACTTCTATGTGCCTTGTTTTTGGTGAATAGTGATTTTTATAAGCTAGTTTGTAACATATGATTTATAAGTAATTAAATGAGTCAATAAAAGACTATATTACCCCTAGGCTTAAAAGGGGGCCGGTTTTTGTAGTAATGAGTCACCAAACATGTTAAACTTATAGTATAAGTAAATAAAGATGACTCATAAGTTACTATTTGCTTTAAGTCATAAATATCTTCAAAAACAAAACCAAACTCACTTCTCTCATTTCTCCTTCATTTTCACACGGTTCCCTCTCTTCTACCTTTCTTCTCTCTGTTCTCAGGTGAAGCTACAGCACCACCACCATTTCACCATCTTCCATTGTCAATCTCATGACTCACTTAACCAAATCAAAAACAAACACCACCATTCTCTTCTCTCATCAAGCTCTTCATTTTTATCTCTCAAAATTTCAAGATCACCATTTCGGTGCCATGGAGTTCCACATTGATGGAGCTTGAGCTTGTCTTTCCACATATTATTGATCTCCTTTGCTCCTAGGTAAGGAATCTCAAAGAAAAATCAAGTTTCCTCCATGTTTTGTGTGTGACCGAAAATTCATTGATGGAGCTCCTTGTGTTGCTTTGTTCTAGCTTCATTTAAATTTCCAAGGGCTAGGAGGAGTCTCTCTTGATACTCATTCAAGCTCTCTTCCATTCAAAGGTAAAACAATTACCTTGATGTGTTAAAACAATATATGTAAACTAGGGTTTACAATGAGATGAAGCTTAAAGCTTATATACTCATTTCAATGTTGGTATATTGTTTAGAAGTTGACAAGGAATGAAATGCCTTATCGGTTTTAAGAGGAAACAAGAAAGAAGTTTGGGAGGAAAAGAGGTAAATATGCTATCTTAATGTGGTTTAATGCCTTAGGAGAAATAAGCTTATAATGCTTGTTAAAACTACCTAAAGAGCAAATGGTGAATGACCTAGTAAAGTGTTCTCAAGGAGACTAGTAAAAGAACATATGTATTGGTGTATGTATTTGCAGGTCAAAGGCATTACTTATGTGGGAAATTCAGTGTTTAAGGTTTATGCAATTTAAGGGCCTAAGTGCCAAGCAATTTAAGTTATGCACTATATTGTGATGTAGTGCTAAATGTGTGAAGTCTTGTGTATAAAAATGTGTTTGATGGATTTTAGGTGTTCTTGAATGAAATAAGGTAAAAACCTAAGTGTTTGGATGTGAGTAAATACAAGAGAAGCTATGGCCAAATTTGGGGAAATGTGTGAGAAGTTCTAAGTGTTTTAAGAAAGTTTTGGTGAACTAGGAAGTGTTAAAGGTGAATAAAGGTTTACTTGAGAAGGAAAACATGAGTTAAGGTGATTTAGAGTGATGCAAGGACTTAGGTGTTATCTTGGAAGTTCTAGGAATTCAATGTGTGTTTTGAGGATGCATTTAGTCTTGGAAGAATTTGTTAAGGTTTAGGTTATGATAATGTGCAAGGTGGGAATAATGTTTAGGTAAGGTTTTGAGAAAGGAACTTTTAGGAAGTTGTGAAAAGAAGATTTGTTTAGTAAGAGAAGATGCTTGGGAGATGATGTTAAGGTAAGAAGGAAACATTTTGGGATAGTTGTAATCAAAGGTGAGAAACACCATTTAGAAACCTAGAGTCAAATTATAAGTGTTGGTGTATGTATAAGAAAATTGGGTAACAAGTGGATAATGTTTTAAGGTGAATCGAAGTGGTATTTTGGCATTAGAATATACCTAAGATCATATGGTAAGTTTATACAATTAATGGAGGTGGAGAACTAAGGCAACAACACTTGAAAAATGCAATTTTGACAATTCTGTAGCTTGGTCCGGGACCTAGGTCATGGTCAAGACCCGGACCAAGCTTTAAAATGGCCGAGAGTTGTAACATGTTGTGGTCCGGGACTTAAGGGAAGTACAAGGTCCCGGACCACCCTATTAAAATCGCCCGAGAGTTTCTAATGTGTGGTCCGGACTTAAGGTAAGGACCAAGTCCCGGACCACTCTAAAAATGTGTTTAAGGTTGGAAAATGATGTCTAATGATGGGGATTGATGGTTAATGATGTTATGAGGTTGTTAAGGACATGTTAGGTGAGTTTTAATGACAATTAAGTGGGTGAAAAGTTGTAATAAAATGTGAAAGTAAAACAAGTTAAAAAGTGAAGTTATGTAACTAAGTTAACGGGGAAAAAATTATAAGCATTAGACATAAATAATCAAGCAAACCCCGATGTTAATAAAAACACATGTGATGTTAACAGTTGTTCGAGAATCGCTCGAGGAACATAAGTGGACGTGGTAAAGTGGACTCGGTGACAGGTATGGTTTTCTTGCAACCTGTGTCCTACCGGATTACACCGGTTGATGCCAATATGTTTTTCTGAGTGTTTGCCACCTTGTAAGATCAAAACATGTAATGAGTTTATAGTAATTCATTTATGTGGCGAATTTGGCCCGATACCATTAACCTCAAATATGTGTTAAACCTTAGCTAACCAAAACTAGGAACACATGAGTGATCGGTATTCGGAGTTGACGGCCCAAACCTTGGGAACGTGCTAACCACGGCTAGTGGGAGTTAGTTGGATATTGTGTTGCATGCAAGTGTGGAACCTCTGTGTTTAACGGTTATGATACCATTATGGTGTGTGGATGGTAGGCTCCATAATGGATCTCTAACTATATTTATAAGTGTATATGTATAATGGGGGGGGTGAGGAGTCCGGTTGTTCCGGCCACGCGTGTGATGGACGGGAGTCGATGTCATATCCGGTTCGGCTCTCTTGGTGTATGTATAGGTGGTATTCCAATTTGGTTTCTACCTTCCCTTAGCTTATCCAAAGCTAGTTATGACTCACGTCGGGCCACAGGGGCATACGAATGTTATTTCGGTGTGCTTGGGATTACTCTATCCGACAACCTTGGGTATAAGTTAACCGTTTCTATATACCAGGACGGTAACGAGGTTGGTAACGAGCTAAAATGGGATTGGTAATATATCTCTAGGCTCACTATGTATACTAATTATGGTGGAGGTTCCTTGTGAGAGAGACGATTTACGGTGTTATGTATTGGTGTTGTGCTATGCAAATTCCCTTGCTATGCTACGAAAGTATACGTTAGGTGTTTAGAATGATGGTGATGTTGTCATGTGTACGTCGAAACAAGAAAGGTTTTGTTATGGTTGTTATGTGTGGAATGAGTTTGTTGTAGGATATGGGATGTGTGGATCATGGAAATGAATCCCAGTTTGTGACAAGAGGCGTTTAAGGATAAACCCGATTAATGGGGTACATGTCGTTCGTTAGGAAGATAGCTCGTTTTAGAGGAGAGCCACTCTAGGGTTTAAGGAATCATTGATGGTTGGTAAGTGTGGATGTGTTGGTTATAGGGTGAGCCCATTGAGGCGAAATGTATGTGTTGTATGTTTATGGATTGTATGCATGATTTAAAATAATCAACTGCATGCTAAGACGACAATTAGTTGTGCGTGGCCCAGTAGCATGTGGGCTGCGGGATTACCATACCAGCAAAGGTGCTGAGCCCCTTGGGGCCACCCTTTCTCTCCTTTTCTATTTCAGGTACAAGGAGCTGGAAGCCGTTCGAGAGTAGGACGGGGTAGATGTTTATACATGGGTAGCCATTTAAATGGCGTAAGCAATGTAAGCGTAGTAAGACCGAAATTGTTATCGGCATTAGTTTGTAAATACTCGGTACAGTGGGAATGTATGTATATAATAAATGTTGAAAATGGAATGAGGATTGTATTGTGTAGTTGCTCGGGAATCTAGTCCATCAGACCGATACAAATGTATATGTATTAGCCTTGTTAGCCACGTGGGTGGTTAACGGCGTGTAACACCATTGAATTAAGTAATGTGATGAGTTGAGATTCCCGCTGCAGTTTATTGTAAGTATGTTAATGTTGGATGGGGTGTTACAAAAAGTGGTATCAGAGCGAAGTATCGCTCTGATGACTGAATTACCGAGCTTAGGGAATACCGAGTTAGGATTTAAGTACTTTGGGTTAAGGGTTGAGTGATAGCGTGAGAGGTACGCTAGTAAGGAACTACCAGTGAATACTGGAAACCTATTATATCCTTCCCGCCCTCCACAATCCCTGTTTTATAACTTGGGAAACAACGCCAGAGAGATGAAAGTCCTCTCATACTCGGGAATACCCGATCTGGCTGTTATTAAATACCTTTAGGGTACAGAGAACCTGTCATACGGTAGATCCCGAAAATTGGGAATCCCGGAGACGGTTCCCATCTAAACAGTGTTAACCGCATTTCATAGCGAAGAGCGAAGAATCAGTGTACAGAAGAATAGAATTTCCGGCAACCTGGGTCGACATGCAGAGCAGTCGAGAATAACCAGCTTGCAACGCACTGACCGTGCAACAAGCAAGAAGTGGATTAGTGAAACCCGAGATGAATGTCTATGGGACCACAGTTGGTAAGTAATACACCAACGGTATATCAACCGACAAGGGAACTATAACGCAGTGCCCAAACAAGAGACAAGCCTCAGTAACCACGACAATGCGTGGAACGGGCTACAAAGAGAATACAATACTAAGAAAAAGGGGCCTCCCAGAATGGGAAACACCCTAGTTAATGATTATAATGTGGAAACAGTGAGAAGTCACCTAGAGGAGTATTTATCAAGGCAGTAAGATCAGTGGGGGCCAACAAGGCCACTGATGACAGTGCGGATAAAAACAATACCACAACCGGTATGTGTTGAACCGATAGCCAATTAGCATGGCGCACTTGCCATAGCAAGTGCTGCTATAACAGGGCTATTCGGAAAATTTATAACCACTACAAAGTACTTGGTAAAGTACCATGAAGTTAAATGTGATCATCATAACAGTGGAAGGGCCTGTTAGCCTAACCTCTGTAATTGGAAGTACACCAGTCAGCAAGAAGCTAGACTTGGCTAAGGTAAGAAGATGTTGTGAAACCATGAAAAAAATTTTCTTTCAAACCCAGATTTACCTAAACTCTTTCTTTCAAAACCAGATTTTCTTTCAAACCAACACTTCTTTCCAACCTTCTTTTAAACCAAACCAGTGAAACCAGGGGCAGTTGACAAGGATACAACAGTGGATAAACTTTCCCTCGATTAAGTTCGGGAAGCAAGGAATGAATATTGTCACGGGACAATATAAGGGAGTTGACAACAGAATACTTCACCTAGGCGTGTGACGGACACTACAAGTGTACCAACTGTGTTGTGGGACGACCGCACTCCGATAGGAGCATGTGGGCCTGACAGACCTACTTATAGGTTAGTTGGGTAAGTAGTAATGTATCAGTATGATACCCCATATATGTATACGAGTAGAGTCCGAAACACGGGAAGTAGTCGACTCCGTCAACGGTCAGCAGTATAAATCAAACGAGAGCTAGAGATTACAAGGAATGGTTAGAGTAAAGGAACCCAGTTAAGTTAAAAAGGACTAAAGGAACTAGTGAGTTTATTTCAAGGAAATGTATAGAGTCAAGAAGTGCGAAGAGCACGGAATGTTATGTAAAGACATCGCATATGTCTTAATAAGCCGAGGGATAAAACATGATAGCTGGAACGGAGACCCAGCTTATGCGTGGCAAGGCAGATGCCTAATGTGGACATATTGATGTACAATGAACGGGATGAAACTCCCAGAATGAGTACATACACTATCAGGAAATGTTGATCTTCACAGAAGAAGATAATAACCGGTTAAGAACGCAAACGGCGTGGCTAACTGAATATACCAGTAGCAACACCCAGGAGCAATCCTTAAAGGGTGTTCGCATCAATAATTGTTGCACAAAATGACATGACAGAAACACAAGGGTTGAAATTGACACCCAGTTTAGACATAAGTTGTCAGGAGACGGACTGACAAACCTAAGGGGCATCCCATGAAAGGAAACGGAATGCAACGACCTTGTCATGGAGCACACTACAACCTCTAAACATGTAATGTTGTACAGAGAAGTACATATGTGTGGACAGCCTACAATGAGCCCAGCTCAAGACAAATAAGGCTTATAAGCCATAAGCAAGATATGTTATATAAATTTGATTGATTGTAGAAGTTTATGTAGTATAAGTGGATAAAGTGGTAAGCGAACCACTGCATTAAGAGTGGGGATACCTCTCGATATTGTGAGACCGCAGAAGCGGTAGTTATGTGAATCAAGTTCAAGAAATATGTGGAGGATGGACCACGTTGTTGTTACCCCAGAGTGATTTGAATAAAATAATACGAAAAGAAGTACTCGTACCAGTTGAGTACACAGGAGGAATGATAAGTCTGATAGCAATCACCATAGGTGTGTGAAGCTAAATGTGTAGCGAACAACGCACAAGAAACATAAAGGTTCAAGAAAAAAAATAGTAGTATATTCAACAATCAGCCAAATAAGTGGCCAGATAAACCCAGTGTAATGGCGGAAGCTAATATAATAGCGGATGCAGTATAAGTTGATGTTGTATAATGAGTAAGGATACGGTGCGCAATAAGCGACCGTTGTATGAGTATTGTTAGATGGTAAAATGGGGAGTGAGCAGAGTTATGAGTTAAACCCAGTGGAGGCACAACAGTAAATGATAGCAAACGAACCGAGCAGTAAGCCGGTGACAAGTATTATGTGATAAGAATTTCAGTAAAACACAGTGTAAATTCCTATCGCAATCGCATGAGAGATTTACTGTCAAGAGTTTACGCCTCTGCACTCTGTATGACTGAGTGTTTTGGTATTGCACTTGCGCAGTAATGATCAAGTGGGATAGCTAGGAATCGGAAGCATGGTAATTGTGGAGGAATAATGTTATAATGGCCGATGCATAGGAAATGCAAGACCGCACCAATAAAGGAGAACTTGTACAAAACCAAATGTGGAGACATGATTAACAGTAAGTGACTACAGTAGCACTAACTGCCAAATATCGGTATGGAATATACTCCAAATGTTGTAAAAACTAAGAGAGAGAACACACTAGGTAGTAGCTCAATCTCAACCGACAATAAGTCGGAAGGGAACAAGTCAGTCATTGTGAAATGCATAGCTGTATACACAGTAAATTATTATGGAAGTGGATGGAAAATTGTGAAACTCACCGAATCCGCTCAGGGTAAAAGATACCGTGCGTCGGTTGAGAAACCATTGTTACCAAGATGAAGGTGACAATTAGGGATGTACAATACAGTAAGAATAACAAATGGAGCAATTAAGCTCTACAGTTATTAGAGTTTCGCAGCAGAAACTAGTGAGCCAGTGATTCAAGTGTTGAATGTACATGGTGAACACGAGTGAATGGCAAATTATTAACGCCTAGAAGCCTTACAGGCCAGGACCGAAACCGGTTATGAGTTACAACTCCAATGTGAATTCTTGGTTTAGGAACTAAACCGCTAATATGGTTAAGATCCTCTAATCAGAATCCATTGTGTACCAGACCGCGTGGAAGTTAAAATACTTCACGACGGCAGAACATTTTAAAGCCAATGTTCAGTGGTTGATTACGTGGGCGTAATCCCTCTTAAGGGGGGTAGAGCGTAAAGCCGCTTAGTGCGTTTTACCGTACAAGTGTACGTGAACTATGTTGTGCATTGCACAAAAATAAATTGTTATGATGGTTGGCGCGTGTGTTATATAAACATACGCATTTATTTGTGGTTAAATTGTGGTAATTGCGCACAGAAGGTGCGAATACCATTGTGGGAAGTGTGTTTATTTTGTTAACAGTGGTGTGTGAGAGTACAAGTGGAAGGGAGTAAAGAAACTCCCGGGGAACTAAAACCCCGATGGTGCATAAATGTAAGCCATGCATTGTATTTTTATAAAAAAAATATATGTATATATATACAGTGTTGTGATATATGAAGGGTTATAAGACCGACATAGAACCTAGTGAGAATTAAATTTCCTAGGTAACTTGAATTAAGTTGGATTTGGGTGATGATTGATAGACGGAGTTCTATCCCTTGGAGATGTTATGATTATGACTAGAAGGATTCAAAGATAGAAAATGGGATATGCTTGAATTAATTGTTGATTGAAAAAGAAGTGGGAGGTGAAACTTGATTATCATGAGATCAAGGGAAGCCGAACACAAATTGGGGTGGAAAGATAGTTCAACACTGATGCTGATCACATCAGGGTTGGACGACTCTTGAAGCTCCCTGTAAGTGGTCACAAACAACCAAGTTAAGAAAAATACAAGGAGCATAAATTGGACTTGGAGTTGTGTGGTGTTTTCAAAAGGATTTTCAATTGGTGTTTTCAAACAATCGATTAATATTTGGAATAAAAAATCTTCTTATACTTAACTTAGTAAAGAATATTTTTGTAGTACTTGCTCACGAGCTGAGGACGTATGAGCCTTTGTCTTCGGACCGGTGACATGAGAAGTATATATGTTAAAAAAAAAATTAAGTGACTGTTTTGATCTCCCAAAGGAACGGGGACCAGAAGGTGTCCATCGCGACCGGGTTCTGCGGGATCACAGTGTATATGTACTCAACATGGGACTCGAGCCCATGGAGAGATGGAAAAGGTATTTCTGTTTGATATACATGCTATGACATGTTGTTTGGTATGTGTGATAAAGGTTATTTGACTTTGATCTCCTAAAGTGTATGCTATCAAGGCCTATGAGTCTAAATGTGTTGTGTTACATAGACCTGTGTGTCTAAATGTGGTTATGTCACCCAGACCTAAGAGTCTGAGGGATATTGTAAAGGTGCAAGTGTGGTGAAGGTACCCGGACCATTAAGTCTGAGGTTACCATGTGAGTATGATATTTTATGTATAATGTGGATATGTTGCCCGGACCATTAAGTCCGAGGTTGGATGTAAAGGGTGGTTGGTAATGGAAGTTTTATGGCTATAAGTAATTCCCGTATTCTAATCCAATGATGCGAGGAAATGTGAACTTCGAGGACGAAGTTCTTTTAAGGGGGGTAGATTGAAATACCCCAAACCTTGGTATGTTGTGTAAATGTTAAACTATGGTATTTAAAGGCTAAAAAGTGCCTTAGAAACATAAATGAACCGTTTAAACCATGGTAAAACACAATAAAACACTAAGACACGGTTTGAGCAAAAACATGCTCTAAGCTTGGAGTGAACTTGGCTAGGACCCAAAGAGCCTACCAAGACTTGATAATATTTAATTATGACTTATAAGGCTAATTAAGTCCTTAGGAAACTTTGGTAGACAATGAAACCAAACAAAACACAAATAAATACCTTAAGGTCAATATGGGCTAAAATGTGCTCTAAGCTTGGGATAAATGTGTATAAGACCTAATGGTCATACCTATGCCTTATTTATATGTTAATGAACATACTAAATCAATTACTAAAGAAAACCAAGCTTGAAAACAAGTTAAAACGCAAAATGTGCTTTAAGGAGTCTTAAAGCACGTTTTTGAAAAATTGTCTTGTAAATGAGTTTTGAATGGCTAAATGTCCATCATTACTCTTTAATTAACATGTGTACTATATAGTATCACATTTGGGTGGCTATATCAATGGGAAATCAAAAATTTCACTTCTATGTGCCTTGTTTTTGGTGAATAGTGATTTTTATAAGCTAGTTTGTAACATATGATGTTATAAGTAATTAAATGAGTCAATAAAGACTATATTACCCCTAGGCTTAAAAGGGGGCCGGTTTTTGTAGTAATGAGTCACCAAACATGTTAACTTATTAAGTAAATAAAGATGACTCATAAGTTACTATTTGCTTTAAGTCATAAATATCTTCAAAAACAAAACCAAACTCACTTCTCTCATTTCTCCCTTAATTTCACACGGTTCCCTTCTTCTTCTACCTTTCTTCTCTCTGTTCTCACGGTGAAGCTACAGCACCACCACCATTTCACCATCTTCCATTGTCAATATCTCATGACTCACTTAACCAAATCAAAAACAAACACCACCATTCTCTTCCTCTCATCAAGCTCTTCATTTCTATCTTCTCAAAATTTCAAGATCACCATTTCGGTGCCATGGAGTTCCACCATTGATGGAGCTTGAGCTTGTCTTTCCACATATTATTGATCTCCTTTGCTCCTAGGTAAGGAATCTCAAAGAAAAATCAAGTTTCCTCCATGTTTTGTGTGTGACCGAAAATATTCATTGATGGAGCTCCTTGTGTTGCTTTGTTCTAGCTTCATTTAAATCTTCCAAGGGCTAGGAGGAGTCCTCTCTTGATACTCATTCAAGCTCTCTTCCATTCAAAGGTAAAACAATTACCTTGATGTGTTAAAACAATATATGTAACTAGGGTTTACAATGAGATGAAGCTTAAAGCTTATATACTCATTTCAATGTTGGTATATTGTTTAGAAGTTGACAAGGAATGAAATGCCTTATCGGTTTTAAGAGGAAACAAGAAAGAAGTTTGGGAGGAAAAGAGGTAAATATGCTATCTTAATGTGGTTTAATGCCTTAGGAGAAATAAGCTTATAATGCTTGTTAAAACTACCTAAAGAGCAAATGGTGAATGACCTAGTAAAGTGTTCTCAAGGAGACTAGTAAAAGAACATATGTATTGGTGTATATGTATTTGCAGGTCAAAGGCATTACTTATGTGGGAAATTCAGTGTTTAAGGTTTATGCAATTTAAGGGCCTAAGTGCCAAGCAATTTAAGTTATGCACTATATTGTGATGTAGTGCTAAATGTGTGAAGTCTTGTGTATAAAAATGTGTTTGATGGATTTTAGGTGTTCTTGAATGAAATAAGGTAAAAACCTAAGTGTTTGGATGTGAGTAAATACAAGAGAAGCTATGGCCAAATTTGGGGAAATGTGTGAGAAGTTCTAAGTGTTTTAAGAAAGTTTTGGTGAACTAGGAAGTGTTAAAGGTGAATAAAGGTTTACTTGAGAAGGAAAACATGAGTTAAGGTGATTTAGAGTGATGCAAGGACTTAGGTGTTATCTTGGAAGTTCTAGGAATTCAATGTGTGTTTTGAGGATGTATTTAAGTCTTGGAGGAATTTGTTTAAGGTTTAGGTTATGATAATGTGCAAGGTGGGAATAATGTTTAGGTAAGGTTTTGAGAAAGGAACTTTTAGGAAGTCGTGAAAAGAAGATTTGTTTAGTAAGAGAAGATGCTTGGGAGATGATGTTAAGGTAAGAAGGAAACATTTTGGGATAGTTGTAATCAAAGGTGAGAAACACCATTTAGAAACCTAGAGTCAAATGTTATAAGTGTTGGTGTATGTATAAGAAAATTGGGTAACAAGTTGGATAATGTTTTAAGGTGAATCGAAGTGGTATTTTGGCATTAGAATATACCTAAGATCATATGGTAAGTTTATACAATTAATGGAGGTGGATAACTAAGGCAACAACACTTGAAAAATGCAATTTTGACAATTCTGTAGCTTTGGTCCGGGACCTAGGTCATGGTTCAAGACCCGGACCAAGCTTTTAAAATGGCCGAGAGTTGTAACATGTTGTGGTCCGGGACTTAAGGGAAGTACAAGGTCCCGGACCACCCTATTAAAATCGCCCGAGAGTTTTCTAATGTGTTGGTCCGGGACTTAAGGTAAGGACCAAGTCTCGGACCACTCTAAAAATGTTGTTTAAGGTTGGAAAATGATGTCTAATGATGGGGATTGATGGTTAATGATGTTATGAGGTTGTTAAGGACATGTTAGGTGAGTTTTAATGACAATTAAGTGGGTGAAAAGTTGTAATAAAATGTGAAAGTAAAACAAGTTAAAAAGTGAAGTTATGTAACTAAGTTAACGGGGAAAAATTATAAGCATTAGACATTAAATAATCAAGCAAACCCCGATGTTAATAAAAACACATGTGATGTTAACAGTTGTTCGAGAATCGCTCGAGGAACATAAGTGGACGTGGTAAAGTGGACTCCGGTGACAGGTATGGTTTTCTTGCAACCTGTGTCCTACCGGATTACACCGGCTTGTATGCCAATATGTTTTTCTGAGTGTTTGCCACCTTGTAAGATCAAAACATGTAATGAGTTTATAGTAATTCATTTATGTGGCGAATTTGGCCTCCGATACCATTTAACCTCAAATATGTGTTAAACCTTAGCTAACCAAAACTAGGAACACATGAGTGATCGGTATTCGGAGTTGACGGCCCAAACCTTGGGAACGTGCTAACCACGGCTATGTGTGAGTTAGTTGGATATTGTTGTTGCATGCAAGTGTGTGAACCTCCCTTGTGTGTTTAACTCGGTTATGATACCGTATGGTGTGTGGATGTGGTAGGCTCCATAATGGATCTCTAACTACTTATTTATAAGTGTATATCTACTAATGGGGGGGTGAGGAGTCCGGTTGTTCCGGCCACACGTGTGATGGACGGGAGTCGATGTCATATCCGGTTCGGCTCTCTTGGTGTATGTATAGGTGGTATTCCAATTTGGTTTCTACCTTCCCTTAGCTTATCCAAAGCTAGTTACTGACTCACGTCGGGCCACAGGGGCATACGAATGTTATTTCGGTGTGCTTGGGATTACTATATCCGACACACCTTGGGTATAAGTTAACCGTTCTATATAACCGGACGGTAACGAGGTTGGTAACGAGCTTAACATGGGATTGGTAATAATCTCTAGGCTCACTATGTATACTAACTATGGTGGAAGATTCCTTGTGAGAACCGATTTAGGGTGTTATGTATTGGTGTTGTGCTATGCAAATTCCCTTGCTATGCTACGATAAGTATACGTTAGGTGTTTAGAATGATGGTGATGTTGTCATGTGTACGTCGAAACAAGAAAGGTTTTGTTATGGTTTGTTATGTGTGGAATGAGTTATGTTGTAGGATAGGGATGTGTGGATCATGGAAATGAATCCCAGTTTGTGACAAGAGGCGTTTAAGGATAACCCGATTAATGGGTACATGTCGTTCGTTAAGGAAGTAGCTCCGTTTTAGAGGAGAGCCACTCTAGGGTTTAAGGAATCATTGAATGGTTGGTTAAGTGTGGATGTGTTGGTTATAGGTTGAGCCCATTGAGGCGAAATGTTATGTGTTGTATGTTTATGGCTTGTATGCATGATTTAAATATAATCAACTGCATGCTAAGACGACAATTAGTTGTGCGTGGCCCAGTAGCATGTGGGCTGCGGGATTACCATACCAGCAAAGGTGCTGAGCCCCTTGGGGGCCACCCTTTCTCTCCTTTTCTATTTCAGGTACAAGGAGCTGGAAGCCGTTCGAGAGTAGGACGGGTAGATGTTTATACATGGGTAGCCATTTAAATGGCGTAAGCAATGTAAGCGTAGTAAGACCGAAATTGTTATCGGCATTAGTTTGTAAATACTCGGTACAGTGGGAATGTATGTATATAATAAATGTTGAAAATGGAATGAGGATTGTATTGTGTAGTTGCTCGGGAATCTAGTCCATCAGACCGATACAAATGTATATGAATCGAAGCTGACCTCCGTTCGAGAGAGTAGGACGGGGACTGCTACGTAAGCATGGGTAGTTGAGAAAAGGGAATCGTACTTGTAACGTAGTATGAATTTGGAAGTCTAGACTGTATCGGTAATGTAAGGATTGTAGTATGCTCGGTATAGTAATGTATTGGAGTTATAATTCGATTATGGATGAGTATGCAATGGGAAGTATTGTATTGTGTAGAGTACTCGGTATGTTCATATTCATCAGACCGATAGGATGTAGAATTGTAACTCGCCTTGTTAGTCACGTGGGTGACTAGCGGCTTTGTACACCCGCCGTTGTGTATGTATTATCCGCTGCGAAGGTAAGTATTTGTACAGTAATGATGGTATTAGAGGTAGGGGTGTTACACCGAGTTAAGCCGAAAACCCGACAAACGTTGACAGTTAATAACGGGGGATTAACCAGGAGGTATTAGTGACGGTACGGGGTACTGCAGAGTTATGTCGTTATACGTGATTCTAATCAGTAGCGTTATGTATTATTAGATTGTTAGAGACGACACGAGGAGCATCGGATCTAGCTGATTCATACTCCACGGTTATACATTCAGGGTGAACGGTATGTTGTTACGTGTCTCTGATTGTCTCTGAAGACTTCCTCAGTTCAGACTTCTGTGTAATTTGTGATAAGATTGTTTGTCTTATTTCGTGAATAAATATGCATGAACTGTATATTTTTAGCTGCTTATTATCTACTGTTGTTACGTTAACAGTATTGGTTCATATATATGGACCTATATATATAAAACGAACTTGCGGCTATGGTGCTATCTTATACTACCTCTGTCCCGTCATAAGTGTCCTGATTGCTTTTTGGCATGTTTTTCCACTTCAATATTAAACATATAAAATAAAATAATTTTTAAAAATTAAATTGTATAATATATAGTATTTTATATAAAGATTCTATTATAAAACATAGATTTATAAAAATATATTATCTTATATGTTAAATATTGAAGTCAAACGACACATCCAAATAGTAAACTGGACGGTCAAGGTGGGACGGAGGGAGTATGTAATATAAGGATCATCAGAAAAACGTTGTAGCACTAGGATAATAAGATATACATATTATCCGAGACTTTAATACGGAGCATTGGCCATTCTAACGCCGCTCTCGTATCTAACACTGGATCCCGAGTTTATAGACTCTGGATTGGACTAACGACCTTAGTCTGATGTGTTAGAAAAATTGGTAATGCGATGCGATGGTATAATTAATTAACATAACAAAGCCAAGAGGATGTGGCTCTTGGTGCGCGCTGTGATCACAAAAACGATACTAGGATGTCCGCGTACGGGTCCGCAAGTATCAAGAAAATTTCCCGTGAGCTAGGACGGTTCATTGGTCGGAGACTCTACCGCTGGAGGGGCTACTGCCGTGGGTGACCCGCCATAGTATATGGGTAATTTAGAGACACGTCGTTTTTAATGAGACGTTGTCACTAGGTATAACCGAACATTTATTTCAGTTGAGACTTGTACATTGGTGAACAATATTGGTCTTTATACCAAGGACGGGAGTTGATACTTGTTTATTATTCTCGTTGTTTCGCCTTATTGTTCATTGGTTATACTGTGTGGTTTATATTAAGTGTGTTGATGGTGGTGTTTATTGTATGGTTATTAATGTTAAATGTTTTACAGTTTAAATATTTAAACGATATTGCATGTAACGAATCTCATGCTCTCGACCAATTAATTGAGGGGTTTAAGGAGGCATGACGGGGCATGTGATAACATACTCGGCAGGGGCTGATTCCATACCACAAACCATTTTTATTTCAGGAGACTAGCTGGAGGGTCGACGCGGGGCGTGACAGTTGTATTTACTTTTGGTTAGACTTGGTACGGATAGAGACTACGGTTATTTTGGACTCGAGTTTTGTAAACCGAGGTGTATATTTGGTTAGACGCTGTATGTTGATTATCATGTAACTCGTTATCACCCGTATGGGCGAGTGATAACTGTGACACCATTAGAACGACAGTCTGTTATTTACTGCTGTGATTTATTTACTAAGTCCGACGTTTATACTTTGATTAGGAGCCGGATTAGTAGGGGTGTTACAAAAGTGGTATCAGAGAGGAGTACCGCTCTGATTACAAGAGATAGTAGTATAAGTACCGTGAGCTTAGGTTATTCATATACGAGTACCAATGAGGAAGTTGGAAATGAAATGAGTTAGGAGATTATCGGGGACAATGTGTTTTACGCCTTTTAGGGCTATGTGACTTATGGTTGAGGAAAGTACGGTATTTTTACCGAGTGTTGACTTTAATTCTGAATCCTTCAGATGTCTACTAGAGGTCGTTCGTCAGGCAGAGGCAGAGGTAGAGGCGGCGGGTCTTGAGGAGGTCCTCCTGAGACCCATGTCGTGGGTGTTGCTGAGACGGTAGCTGCCGTCTTTGCACAACTAGCCTAGATGGGAGGCATCCAGATCGGAGCGCCACCCAGAGTCCCACCCGTACCCGCACCGAGAGAGCCAAACTGGCTAAAGAGCGTCGCCGACAAGCGAGTACCTACTTACGACGGAGTAGCTGACCCCACCGTCCTAGAGAGATATATTATCAAGCACGAGAAGGCCTTTGACGCCATTCATGTGCCTGCTGAGCACCGGGTCGGTATAGCAGCCTTCCATCTGAGGGACGCCGCCAGCACTTGGTGGAGGTCCGTGAAGGCACACTACACTGCTATAGAGGGTTTCGGTTGGACGGGTTTTGTAGAGTTGCTGAGAGAGAAGTATTATCCTGCTCACTTGAAGCAGAGGAAGAGGGAAGAGTTCGAGGCTCTGAGGCAGGGTAGTCTGACAGTGGATCAATACTACTCCTCATTCATCGGGCTGTTGGACTTTGTCGGGAGTTGTGTATTCTGACACCGTGAAGGTGGAGAAGTTCAGGGGCGGGCTACGATATGCTATCAAGGCCGCCATGGGTGCTGCTTTATACCCTACGGTCCAGGTAAATTAGTTGACAGTTTATACCCTGTAACTCAGTTTGATTTATTACAAGTTTCGGGGAACTCATTGATGCATTGTAGGAGTGCTATGATGCTACTTCTCGGACCGAGCTGTTGGTGAACAGCCGGGATGACAGCCAGGGGCAAAAGCGTAAGGCCCCCGAGAAGGAGGCTGAGGTTGTGGCTGGAGCCGGAGGCAGCAAGGGCGGGAAGTAAGAACCGCTTTTAAGTTATTTAATTCATTTAAATTAATAACTTGTTGCCTGCTTTTATACCTGCTATTCCTAACACTTTGACGATCACAGGAAGAAAAAGTTCTCCTGGAGGGAGAAGAAGAAGGAGTAGACCAGCCAGAAGGGCAAGGAGAAGGTTCCGATGCTGACCGGGCCTACCTATGATGTCCAGCCTCTCAGATCTGCACCCCCTAAGGGTAAGCGATCTAACCTCGTGAATGAGTTGTGAATTACACTATCCATTACCATCATTGTATTAATCAGATTGTTTTACGATAATAGGTTCTGCACCCCAGCGCCACTTTCACTGCAAGTGTTGTGGTAAAGACCACCCGGGTGTTGATTGCTCCGGGCAAGCGGTGAACTGCCACCACTCTGGGAAGAAAGGTCATAGGTCATCCGAGTGCTTCGCGAATCCGGAGAGCCGAGCGTACCGCCCGTCGAAGGGGACTCATAGCGCACCTACTGGAGGAGGTGGAGCTCGAGGTGGCCAGAAGGGGCAGGAGCCCCCAGCCTAGAAGGGGCAGCAGCAGCAGCAGACCCAGAGGAACCCGCCGGGCAGCCGTGTGCTGAATGTAGCGGGAGCTTCGGGCACTGGTACTAGTACCCAATGCGGTGAAGGCTAGCATTTGAAACCTTAACCATTGTATGAGAGCATGACTAAGTGTTAAACACTTTACCTTAGCATGAATGTGTGTTTTAATTACCGCTTTAAATAAACGACTTACCTAGGAAACCTTTTATCTCTTAGGAGACTTCGATATCTGCTATCTTACACTCACAAGACCGAGATCACCTAGACCCATGGAAGAAAGACGGGAGTACCCTGGAGAGTTGTGTCATGTGGTCAGACCGGACATGATACTTCTCAGAGAGTTCCTAACCCTAGATGAGCAAATCGCCATAGTGAATGAGTGTAGAGCTTTGGGTAAGGGCATGGGAGGATTTTATACCCCTGTATTTAGTAGTGGTTGTAAGATGAAATTGCACATGATGTGCTTAGGAAAAGATTGGGATCCGCAAGCTAGGGTTTACTGAGAGGTGAGGATGGTAGGTGGCGTATCAATGCCTAGGATACCTGAGAGATTCCTAACCTTGGTGAGAAACGCAATGGATATTGCTCAAGACTGTGAGACTTATCCATTACCTGATATGACACCTGACGTCTGCATCGTCAACTACTACGAGCAAGGAGGAAAGCTTGGGATGCACCAGGACCGTGATGAGACGACTGAGTCCATCACCAGAGGAATACAGGTTGTGTCATTCTCCATCGGCGATGATGCTGAGTTCATCTATGGAGACCAGAAGAGGATGGATCTAGCAAGCAAGATCATCCTCAAGTTTGGGGATGTGTTGGTATTTGGTGGAGAGTCGAGGCGAGTATATCATGGAATTAAGAGCATTAAGCTCAATATCGCCCCACCAGCTCTAGTGAATGAGACCCACATCCGACCTGGCCGTTTAAATTTAACTTTCAGATAGTACTGGTGTAATAGTAGTAGCTAAGTGTGTAACCTTGTATAATACAGTTGGATGAATGAAATAAGAGTTTTTGTACCTTCAAGTATATGTGTTCAGTTTGTTGATACCGTTAATTCATAACTTCAGGCCACAAAAACGGAAAGGAGGGTACCATATGAATCCTAGATATGGCGCAAGCCAAGGAGTCTGGTAATGTCATCACAGGTATGACAATTACAACCAACAGTAAATTAGTGATTTATTGGGACTCAATGCTAATACTGAAATACCCCAAACCTTGATATGTTGTTAAACATTTAAACTATGGTATGTAAAGGCTAAAAAGTGCCTTAGAAATATCAGTGAACAATTTAAACCATAGTAAAATGCAATAAAGCACTAAGATACAGTTTGAGCAAAAACATGCTCTAAGCTTGGAGTGAACTTGGTTAGGACCCAAAGAGCCTACCAAGACTTCATAATATTCAACTATGATTTAATAAGGCTAATTAAGTCCTTAGGAAACCTTGGTAGACAATTAAACCAAACAAAACACAAATAAATGCCTTAAAGTTAATATGGGCAAAAATGTGCTCTAAGCTTGGGATAAATTTGTATAAGACCTAATGGTCATACCTATACCTTATAAATATGTTAATGAACATATTAAATCAATTACCAAAGAAAACCAAGCTTGAAAACAAGTTAGAACACAAAATGTGCTTTAAGGAGTCTTAAAGCACATTTTTGAAAAATTGTCTTGTAAATGAGTTTTGAATGGCTAAATGTCCATCATTACTCTTTAATTAATATGTGTACTACTTAGTATCACATTTGGAGGTCTAAATCAATGGGAAATCAAAAATTTCATAAATATGTGCCTTAGTTTGTTAACACAATATATATAACCTAGGGTTTGTAAATGAGTTTAAGCATGAAGCTTGAATGCTCATTGGTGTTACTTGTATATTGATTAGAACATTGACAAGTAACCAAGTCCTCTTGCCGATTTCCAAACAAGGAAGAACAAGAGTGTTCAAGTAAAAAATCTTAAAGAAAAGAGGTAAATGTGCTAACCTAATGTAATTTATACCTAAGGAAAAATGAGCTTGTATTGCTTAATAAAAATACCTAAGGAGCCAATGGTGAATGACCTAGTAAAATGCCCTCAAGGAAACTACTAAAGGGCATATGTGTTATTGCATGTAATTGCAGGTCAAAGGCATTATTTATGTGGGAAATTCAGTGTTTAAGGTTTATGCAATTTAAGGGCCTAAGAGCGATGTTATTTAAGGGCCTAAGTGCCAAGCAATTTAAGTTTATGCACTATATTGTGATGTAGTGTAGTTTAAGGATTTAGATGTGTGTAAAGAACATTCTTTGTGAAGATGAGTGTCTTGGATGGTTAAAGGAGGAAAAACAATATGTTTGTGTGTAAGGAATGTGCATTAAGTGATTAAGTGTTTTGGTTGTAAAAGGGTGAAAACCTAAGTGTTTGTGTGTGAGAATACTCTTGATGGATTTTAGGTGTTCTTGAATGTCTAATGGTGAAAGCTATGTGCTTTGGTATAGCAATGTGCTAGAAGAACCCATGTCAAAATTTAGATAATGTATAAGAAGTTCTAAGTGTTTAAAAAGAGTTTTGGTGAGTTTGGAAGTGTTGAGAATGATTAAGTGTTTTACTAGGGAAAGAAAGGTGCATTAAGCTGTTTTAGAACGCAAAAAGGATTTAGGCATTATCTTGGAAGTTCTAGAAATCCAATGGGTGTTTTGGGATGTACAAAAGTCTTGGAGGAGTTTGTTAAGGTTTAGGTAATGTTGATGTACAAGGAGGAAATGATGTTTAGGTAAGGAAGATGTTTGAACTTGTGAAGGAAATTCTTGGAAGGATATAAAGTATTTTGGTGGGCTAAATAATGTGTGGGGACATGCTATGAACCTAAGGGGGAAATACTATAAGTGTTGAGCATTTAGGCAAGAGATGAGTAAGTGTTTAAAGGTATAAAAAATGGAGTTTTGGGCACGTCCGAACTACCGTCCGAACAAGGACGTTCGGACATGCCCTGTTGCGCGTAAGTCTTCTAAGCCTCGACCAGTGTCCGAACTACCGTCCGAACGTGGACGTTCGGACACACCTACCTCTATATTCTGTTTTGGCCTCGAACAGCGTCCGAACTTGGGAAGCTCGGACGCATGTTCGGACAGTCGTCTGTTGACACCCATTTGAGCCTCGAACGGTGTCCGAACTTGGGAAGTCCGGACACAAGTTCGGACAAGGCGCTGTATGGACCAAAAACATTGTTTAAGGTTATAGGATGATGGGGATTATTAAGTAATGATGTGATAAGATTGTTAAGGACATGTTAAGTGAGTTATAATTACAATTTAGTGGGGGAAGAGTTGTATTAAAATGTAAAAGTAAAATGAGTTAAAAATGTGAAGTTATTTAACTAAGTTAACGGGGATAAGTTATGAGCATTAGACTTTAAACAATCATGTTACCCCGATGTTAATAAAAGTGCATGTAATATTATCAGTTGTTCGAGAATTGCTCGAGGAACACAAGTGGACATGATAGAGTGGACTCCGGTGACAGGTATGGTTTTCTTGCAACCTGTGTCCTACCGGATTACACCGGCTTGTATGCCAATATGTTTTTCTGTATGTTTGCCACGTTGTAAGATAAAACATGTAATGAGTTTATAGTAATTCATTTATGTGGCGTGTTCAACTCCGATACCATTTAACCTCGAAAGTGTTAAACCTTAGCTAACTGAGTCTAGGATCACATGAGAGTTCGGTATTCGGATTAAACGTCCCGAACCATGGGACGTTCTAACCACGGCTATGCGTGTGTTAATTGTGTGATATGTGTGTGTGAATGTAGGGATCTGACTTGTATGTTTAACCCAGTCGTAATACTGTATGGTGGGTAGATGTGATAGACTCCATAGTGGGGTTCTAACTAATATCTAAAAGTAAGTATGTACTAACAATGGTGAGGAATCCGGTTAGGCCGGTCGCGCATTGTTTGGGAGTGGGTATCCTTTTTAGCCTTACCCTTCTCTCTGTTATGGTTGTTTCCCTCACGGGTTATGATCTCCCATTAGCTTATTCCAAAGCTTAGCTATTCTGACTTATGATCGGTTTAGGGGGAACATGTGTTTGTGTGGTGTGTTCGGGCCACAAAACCCGAACCATCTTAACTTAAGTTACTCGTCCAACTATTAGGACGGTAATGAGTGTTGTATAACGAGTTTATCATGAGGGTGACATCATTCTCTAGGCTCACCAGTGAGTTAACAATGTTTGGGTCGGTTCCTAAGAGAACCGCTCCCGTTATGTTATGTGTTGTTGTTGTAATGCAATTTCTATTGCGATGTTGTTATGTGCACGTTGTAACGTGAAAGGTGTTGTTATGTAGTGTATGTTATATGTTGTAAAATGTGGAGTATGTGGATCATGGATATGAATCCCAGTTTGTGATAAGAGGCGTTTAAGGATAACCCGATTAATGGGTAAGTGTCGGCTATTAAGGAAGTAGCTCCATTAGAGGAGAAACACTCTAGGGGTAATGAATACCATGAGTGACTTATCAAGTAAGGATGTGTTATCTGTTTGTTGAGCCCATTGAGGCAGAATGTTATGTGTTGTGTGTTTATTGTTGCATGCATGATTTAAATATAATCAACCACATGCTAAGACGACAATTAGTTGTGCGTGGCCCGGTAGCATGCGGGTTGTGGGATTACCATACCAGCAAAGGTGCTGAGCCCCTTGGGGGCCACCCTTTCTCTTCTTTTTCCTATTTCAAGTACAAGGAGCTGGAAGCCGTTCGAGAGTAGGACGGGGTAGTCGTTGTACATGGGTATGCATTTAAGTTATATATGTATAGTAGGTGTAGTAAGACCGAAATTGTTATCGGCATTAGTTTGTGAATACTCGGTACAGTTGGAAGGTATATGTATGTTCTTGTTGTTAATGGAAAGGGACAGTAATGTGTAGTCGCTCGGGAATCTAGTCCATCAGACCGATACAGTGTATGTGTAATAGCCTTGTTAGCCACGTGAGTGGTTAACGGCGTGTAACACCAACGAGTTAAGTAATGTGATGAAGTATGTTTTCCGCTGCAGTTTGTTGTAAGTGTGTTAAAGTTGGATGGGGTGTTACAAATACGAGAGGTGATCTTAGGTACCTTTCCTGTTGATGGTGTTAGTGCTTCCATATTATTCGACTCAGGGGCTTCACATTCTTTTATTTCCTCAGCATTTGCTAAGAAGCTAGGGGCTGCCCCCGAACAGCTTTCTGACTTTTCAGTCACCCTTCCTTCGAAGGAGAGAGTTGGTTGCACCAGACAGTACACGGGGTTAGAGATCAACATCATGACTAAGACCTTCCCCATCGACCTGATCGAGTTCAAGAACTTGGGCTTCGACGTTATAGTGGGCATGGATTGGCTGCAGAAGCATAGGGGCCGCCTACATTGTGCAGAGCATCGACTACTGCTGAAGGGGCCGAGCGGCAAGACAGTGTCATACCGCAGTGTGAGGAGAGAGCCGACTGTCAAGATCGTGTCAGCACTGTCCCTGATGAAGGACGTTAGGAAGGGCCGTCAAGCCTTCCTCTGTTATGTATAGGACACGAGACAGAGTGACGCGATGGACTCAGACATTCCAGTCATGGTAGATTTCCCCGACTTGTTTCCTGATGAGCTACCAGGCATGCCGCCTGTGCGCGAGGTTGAGTTCGTCATCGACTTGTTGCCAGGTACGGGCCCTATTGCTAAGGCACCCTACCGTATGGCGCCGGCTGAGATGAGGGAGCTGAAGCTACAGTTGGAGGACCTCCTCGACAAGGGATTCATTCGACCTAGTGTTTCTCCTTAGGGTGCTACAGTACTGTTCGTCAAGAAGAAGGACGGCAGTATGCGACTCTGCATCGACTACCGCGAGCTTAATGCGGTCACGGTCAAGAACAAGTACCCGTTGCCACGGATAGATGACTTATTTGACCAGCTGAGAGGGGCCAGTGTGTTCTCGAAGATAGATCTCAGATCTGGCTACCATCAAATCAGGATTGTAGAGGGTGATGTGGAGAAGACAGCCTTCAGGACACGGTATGGACACTATGAGTTCACCGTTATGCCATTCGGGTTATCGAATGCGCCAGCCATTTTCATGGATTTGATGAACCGTCTCTTCAGAGAGCAGCTTGATAGTTCATTTGTGGTCTTCATCGACGATATCCTGGTCTATTCAAAGACCCAGGAGGAGCATGAGTTACATTTGAGATAGGTTTTGAGTATCATAAGAGAGAACCAGCTGTATGCCAAACTCTCGAAGTGTGAGTTCTGGTTGGACAGCGTGTCATTCCTTGGACACATTATATCAGCGAGCGGGATATCTGTAGACCCTGCTAAGATTGAGGCAGTGAAGAGTTGGCCGAGGCCGAAGATGGTTATAGACGTCCGCAGCTTTCTGGGTTTGGCCGGTTATTATCGAAGGTTCGTGAAGGACTTCTCCAAGGTGGCCAAACTGATGACGAATCTCATGAAGAAGGAGTCCCAGTTCTTATGGTCTACCGAGTGCGAGCAGTCCTTTCTGACGCTGAAGGATCTCCTGACATCGGCGCCCATTCTTACTATCCCTGAGGGCACCGATGGGTTCGAGGTATATTGTGATGCCTCTGGAACCGGTCTAGCCTTCTAGGCTGTGTGCTTATGCAGCACGGGAAGGTAGTTGCTTACGCATCCTGACAGCTGAAGAAGCACGAGGTGAATACCCCACACACGACCTTGAGTTAGGCGCAGTAGTCTTTGCTTTGAAGATCTGGCGACATTATCTTTACAGTGTGACAGTCACCATCTACTCTGATCACAAGAGTTTACAGCATCTCTTCACTCAGAAGGAGCTGAACATGCGACAGAGAAGATGTGTCAAGTTCTTGAAGGACTACGACATAGACCTGAGGTACAAGGAGGGCAAGGAGAATATTGTAGCCCATGCCCCGAGCCGCAGAGCTCATTCATTGTTTACACTTTTAGCGGGCAGCAGTCTGATTGATGAGATACGAGCTGCACAGGAGAGTGATCAGTATATGCAGAGTATCAGGCAAAAGATGTCAAGGGTTGTTTTGAGAGTCAGAAGTATGATTTCGAACAGTGTGATGACGGCATGATTCGACTGAATGGCCGGTTATGTATTCCAGAGTCTTATCATGACCTGAAGGAGAAGATACTCCAGAAGGCTCATTGCTCGTCCTTATCCGTCCACCCCGGTTCTTCGAAGATGTAAAAGGATTTGAGGGTCCATTTCTGGTGGAGCGGGATGAAGAAGGATGTAGCTGACTATGTGGCTAGATGCTTGACCTGTCAGAAGGTTAAGTTTGAGCATAGGAGACCCGGCGGTTTAGTGTAGTCTATGCCTATTCCTTGCTGGAAGTTCGAGGACATCTCGATGGATTTCGTTGTCGGTCTCCCACCGACTAAGGGATGACTGAACACGATCTGGGTCATTGTAGATCGTCTTACGAAGGTGGCAAATTTTATGGCTATGAAGGATACCTGGAAGGTCCCGAAGTTAGCGGACTTGCTCCAGAAGGAGGTGATGCTTAGTACGGCATTCCATCCACAGACCAACTGCCAGAGTGAGAGGACCATCCAGACACTAGAGGACATGCTGAGAGCATGTGCCTTGGATTTTCAGGGGAGCTGGTTAGAGCGTCTATGAAATACCCCAAACTTATTAAACATGGATTAAATATCTAATCACATTAATTAAGGCCTAAACATGCCTTAAAAGTCAACTGAGAACAACAGTGGTCAACACAAAACAAGATGTTGCACCCTTTGACTGTTAAGGGTAAATAAATACCCAAATGAATTTCTTAGGACCTAAAAATTTGTCCTAAGCATATTAACACATTACTAAACACATTACAATTGTTGGACAACACTCCAACACAAAGAACAAGCATTTACATGCTTTAAGGTCAAAAAGGGAAAAAATGTGCTCTAAGAAACCTTAAAGGTCTAATGACCTCTAAATGATATAAAATTGGATACCATGATCAAATATCATGTAAGAAACACAACAAAACCGTTGTCAAAGAAAACCAAGCTCAGAAACTCCTTGAGACACAAAATGTGCACTAAAACTCCTCAAAGCACATTTTTGTGTAATTGCCTTCTAAATTGATTTTAAATGGGCTAAAAGGTTATAAATACCTTTAAATATGATAAAATATCATATTATATCATATTAGGAAATTAATTCCAAGAATTTACAAATTTTTACAAATTTAATATTAAAATATTAATAAAACCCTAAGGTGGGGCTCGTTTGGGTCAACATTGACTAAGTTGGTCAATGTTGACCATTGACCACGAATTGGACTACATAAAATCGGTGGAGTGAGTCTCCTAACAGACCAAGAGACAAGTCCCATGTGACAATTAAATATACACCTTACTTTTACATAAAATAAGGAAAAGTAAACTTTAACTTATTTAAACATAAAGTGAGCTTACCACTTGCTTACCCCATGTGAGTGCAGCCGTTTGAGGAGCCTCCTCCCTCCTTATTACACGGTTGATTCCAAGGCTCCAAGCAAGACAAGACAAAACATGATGACTTATTTCCTTAGTTAATTGCTTAAAGTCACATTATTACCCCATTATTCAATCAAATTGGAATCAATAATTCCCCACCTTTCTCAATGTAGGCCGGCTGCCTCCTTGCTTTGTCTCCAACAAATTTACAACTTCAATCAAGCCTTCGTGAGTCATCAAGTCACTAAAATCATAAAAAATGCAAAAAATGTGTTTTAAGCCAAATTAGGTCAATCTTTCTCATTAGTCCCATTCCAACCGTGGGACTCCTTGCCAAACTCTCTATTTGGCTTCTCCTTGACCGAAGGTAAGTGTCCAAGCTCCATTGGAGAGAGCTCAAGCTTTAGGTAAGCTTCTAAGGCATAAAAATGTCCATTTTCTTCAGCTTTCTTTCCTTTTTCCATTGATCTAGACTCCAACCATTTCTATACATTTATGTAGAGTGTTTTGGAGGTTAAAGGAAGGTTCATTCTGGTCATAACAAGATCTAAGGAGGAAAGTTCAAGTCTTGACCATTTAAGGTAAAAATGTGCTCTAAGCACATATCTCTTCTCCCTTGTGAATTTCGGTTGAAAACCTTGGTTCCCTAGCTTTATTTTCTTCTCCTTTTCATGTAGATTCAGTTGGTATACCAAGATCTACAAGGAGTAGCTAGATCCAAGCCAAAAACACCATTTTTGGCATCTTAAACAAGGTAAATCTTAGTCATCTTCCAAGCTAACTACCCACGGTTTTATACCTTGTTTTTAAGAGTGTTTTGATACTCTTTCTTTACTGGAAAAATAGGGCCGAGATAGATCTACAACAAGCTTGAAGATCTAAGGTAAAAATCCATGATTTTCATGACTTAAATTACTTCTCATGGTTAGCTCATGTGTGGAGTTTAATCATGTCTTGTTTTCTACATGAAGACAAGTAAATCAAGCTGTTGAGAATTTCTCCTTAAGGTGGCCGAACCAAACAAGGTTCTATCTAAGCTAAATCAAGGTATAAATTACTTAAAACCTTAACTTGATACATTAATACAAGTTTAAGCTATTTCTAATTAATTGCCGTGAGTGAAGAGGTATAATAAGGTCATGTTTGACCTTAAAAAGATTAAGAAATGGTTTAATAAATTTTATAACTAATTAAACAAGCATAATTGTCAAATTTAAGACATTATGTGGAAGTTTGGTAATTAAATGGAAAATATATGGTGAGGCCAAGATTTATATGTATTTTGGGACATTTATGTGTAATTTATTTTGTGAGCAAATGTTTGTAATAAGGCCATGTACTTTAGGCCATTTATTTATGCATTTACAAGCTTTTATTTAAGTTTAGGTGATATATAAATGCATTACCGAAAATAAATGGGGTATTAGGTGTAATGAAACTAAATTTAGGGGCTTTATAATAATAAGGCCGAAAATTGGGAGTTAAAAAGGATTTAAAATAAAGTTTATAAGATTATATAAAGTTTTGGGGCTAAATGGTGAGTTTTGGAAACTTAAGGGTTAAAACCGTAATTATTAGAAATTAATGGTCAAGGAAATATTAAGGAGGTCAACCTTGACCATATGGTAGGTTTTGACCAAATTAGATAAGTTAAATAACTTATTTAAGGTTTCATAATAAAGATAAGTATCTTATGGTAATATTTTTATGACATATTTGGTGAATATGTTATTACCGAAAATTAAGGGTGTATAATGGTATTATAAACACCCATGGGCTATTAGGAATTTTTAGGAATTTATTGGGATGTTTTTGGAATTAAAATGAACTATATATGTATAATATATAGTTATTATGTCATTATGACACTTTGGAGAAATATAGATGGTAGAATGGTAAATACCGTAAGTATATGGGTTAATAAGGATATTTATAACCCTTTGGTGAAATTTGGAGATTTTTAGAATTATATAAGAGTATTTATTAAGATATATGTATAATATAGTTTTAATGATATGGTAAAACTATATGTTATAAATAGGGCCAAATGGCAATTATTGAATAGTTTTGGGTCTGTTCGGTATTTTATAAATATTGACCATAGGTTATATTTATATTAAGGTTAGAATGTTATATTAAAAGGAATATATAACATGGTATAAGTTTAGGGATGATTTTGTAAATAAAAGAGACTATGGTTTATGAAAAAGAATAAGGTTTAATATATGTGCCTATGTGGCAATATATAATAGTTTTGTATAAAAACTATAGGTTATAAGTTAAAGGAAATAAAAATATCATATCAAATGATATTAGGATATGGTATAACATTACATAATGTTATGTGGTCAAAATAGAATTTAAATAAATTCAAGGGCTGTACCGAATTAATAAGAATTGGAAAATGAATTTTAGACTAAGGTCTATAATGTTATAAATGTTATAACAATTATATGGTATTAAGGTGGTTTAAAGGAATAAATACAAGTAAGGATATTCACATTAAATAATGTGACAAACTATAAATAAATGGGATTTATTAACTAAGGTATTTATGGAATAAACCTTAGGAGTTGTAAATATACAACATAAAATGTTACTCATGTTAGGATAATAATCTTAATATAAGTTGTATAATATAATACAACTAATGGGAATAATCATCTAACAAAAGATGATAAAAAGTAACATAAAATATAAGAGTTTATTAAACTCATGGGGATTACCTACGTGGTAAATATATACATACACAAGAATAATGTATATAAGGTGGATATATATTTTGGTTGAAAACCATATGATTTAATGGTGGTGGTTATTTTTAAAAAAAATATATAGTTACGAACTATAAGTTATGAATTTTGGATGCAAATATTATTTGCTAAAGATAAATGTATTATAATGGATGGTGGAAAATAATACAATATAATATAATAATGCATGCATACATGCAACTATGGGTTACGTACCTAAACCAGATGGTGGATAAGATTAAGAAGAAATGCAACGACCTAAACTTAACAGTTGAAATATTATGACGTATGAGTTTCAAGTAACAAAGCCGATTGTTTTAGAGGAACCCGTAACAATAACTGTGGAAAACAAGGGTGAACTGTCGGGGTTACTTATTATTCGGAAATACCGGATGTAGTTAGTCATGGAGATTGACTTATAGTTTTAATACCGTTTAGATTATACTTCTGACAAGACGCTTGACGAGCTAGTGGACTACACGGAGCGTAGGATCTTGCTGATTCATACTCCACCGTAATACGATCAGGGTGAACGGTATGTAAAGGGGTTTGATCCGAGTTGTCCTAAGGATGCTCCTTGGGCTCGGATTTGGTTGATATAACTTGTGTGTTATGTGTGTGGTTACATGTATGTGATTAAGTGTTACTGCATTATTTATTTATGCACGAGCGTCCTACGGGACTAACACTATGTCGACTATAGATCGACTTATATAAACATACATATACGTTATTGTGATGACATGACGGTTACTTGATATAATACCATAGTATTAATATTAAGTATATGGTGAACCTAGGTAAAACACTTAGGTATGAGTCACGACATTGTCGGTCTCTAGAGCATGGATCTCGAACACGAATATAACCTAGATTACTTCTAGGTATGTGTGAGACCCATTGGGCAGCTAACTAATAATTATTCTCCATAAGACTAAGTGCATATCTTAAACATTATGAGAGAGAGATGGTATGAGTTGAGGTGAGGAATCCCGGTAGTTTACGAACTACTTGGTTGCGCATTTGTGATCACTGAGGGGTTTCCTAATTGGATTCCGCTCCAGGTTATATCCAACGAGCCCAAACTGGATCGTGGATCAGGTGGCTACGGCCTTTTTATGGACGTCTTACGAGACATAAGAGAGTCAGGGGCCTCCGGACCTCTGGCGAAATGAGCACCTTTGTGTGTACGGGAGGACTACTGTCCATGGTGAGGTTATCGGGTTGTCCTAACATGACGCCCAACTGATATTAATAATTAAACATGGTTGGATGGAGCCTACAAGGCTAAGGTAAGTTAAATATGAAAACTGTACGCCACGGCGAATGTACATTGTACATATGGATGGGGCCTTGAAGGCCAAATTAAATTAGAATAATAAAGGATGGTATACGCTACGGCGATTGTACATTGTACATTATATCGTTATTTCTTGATACGTTCGATATACAAATGTTGTTTGAGATATTAAATGAATGTTTGGATGGATGGTTAAATGTTTATGAATATTTGGATGAATGATTATGTATAGTATACATTTATTGCATTATTGATTATATCTGTAAAATGGTAAAGCATGAAACCGATCTAATAATAAGATGGTTAATAAGACAAGTGACCATTAGGGTCCAGGCCCGACATACTCAGCGTCTATCGCTGATACTACACCATTTCAGGTTGTTGGTCATTGTCGAAGCCGAAGAGCAGGAACAGGGTAATTGGAGTTTTACTTTTGTTACTACACATGGAGATGTTGTATAGCAATGAGGTTGGTGAATTGTAATATGGTAAGGTTGTGTATATTCAGGTTTGGGTAGATGCTCACTTGTCGATGTTTATGATTTATGGATTTAGTATGATGTATAGGAGTTTCTCGTTATCACGGCGGTTAGCAGTTTGTTTACGTTGGAAGTTGGATGTAGTTTAGCTTCGTTGCTCGCATGGGCGAGTAATGGCCGGTGACACCCGAGTGAGTTTTGTAATTGTTATTTATTTACCGCTGCGAGACGTTTTATTTATGTAACACCCCAACTACATCCATACATTTAACAACACATTGCAGCGGAAACTTAACTCATCGCATTACTTATTCCAATGGTGTTACACGCCGTTAACCACCCACGTGGCTAACAAGGCTAATACATACACATTTGTATCGGTCTGATGGACTAGATTCCCGAGCAACTACACAATACATTCCTCATTCCATTTTCAACATTTATTATATACATACATTCCCACTGTACCGAGTATTTACAAACTACTGCCGATAACAATTTCGGTCTTACTGCGCCTATCATACTCACGCCATTTAAATGGCTACCCATGTATAAACATCTGCCCCGTCCTACTCTCGAACGGCTTCCAGCTCCTTGTACCTGAAATAGAAAAAGGAGAGAAAGGGTGGCCCCCAAGGGGCTCAGCACCTTTGCTGGTATGGTAATCCCGCAGCCCACATGCTACCGGGCCACGCACAACTAATTGTCGTCTTAGCATGCAGTGGATTATATTTAAATCATGCATACAAGCCATAGACATACAACACATAACATTTCGCCGCAATGGGCTCAACCTATAACCAACACAACCACACTTAACCAACCATCCAATGATTCCTTAAACCCTAGAATGGCTCTCCTCCAAACGGAGCTACTTCCTTAACGAACGACATGTACCCATTAATCGGGTTATCCTTAAACGCCTCTTGTCACCAACTGGGATTCATTTCCATGATCCACACATTCCATATCCTACAACATAACTCATCCCCCACATAACAAAACATAACAAACCTTTCTTGTTTCGACGTACACATGACAACATTGCATTCATTTAAAACATCCAATATATATATATATATATATACCAAAGCATAGCAAGGGAATTTGCATAACATCATAACATTACATAACACCATGAAATCGGTTCTCACAAGGAACCTACCACCATAGTTAGTATACCGTGTGAGCCTAGGGATTTTGCCAATCCCATGTTAAGCTCGTTACCAACCTCGTTACCGTCCAGTTATATAGAACGGTTAACTTATACCCAAGGTGTGTCGGATATAGTGATCCCAAGCACACCGAAATAACATACGTATGCCCCTGTGGCCCGACGTGAGTCAGTAACTAGCTTTGGATAAGCTAAGGGAAGGTAGAAACCAAATTGGAATACCACCTATACATACACCAAGAGAGCCGAACCGGATATGATATTGACTCCCGTCCATCACACGCGTGGCCGGAACAACCGGACTCCTCACCCCCCATTAGTACACATACACTTAATAATAAGTAGTTAGAGATCCATTATGGAGCCTACCACATCCACACACCATACGGTATCATAACCGAGTTAAGCACACAAGGGAGGTTCACACACTTGCATACAACAACAATATCCAACTAACTCACACATAGCCGTGGTTAGCACGTTCCCAAGGTTTGGGTCGTTAACCTCGAATACCGATCACTCATGTGTTCCTAGATTTGGTTAGCTAAGGTTTAACACATATTTGAGGTTAATGGTATCGGAGGCCAAATTCGCCACATAAATGAATTACTATAAACTCATTACATGTTTTATCTTACAAGGTGGCAAACACTCAAGAAAACATATTGGCATACAAGCCGGTGTAATCCGGTAGGACACAGGTTGCAAGAAAACCATACCTGTCACCGGAGTCCACTTTACCACGTCCACTTATGTTCCTCGAGCGATTCTCGAACAACTGTTAACATCACGTATGTTTTTATTAACATCGGGGTTTGCTTGATTATTTAATGTCTAATGCTTATAATTTTTCCCGTTAACTTAGTTACATAACTTCACTTCTTAACTTGTTTTACTTTCACATTTTCTTACAACTTTTCACCCACTTAATTGTCATTAAAACTCACCTAACATGTCCTTAACAACCTCATAACATCATTAACCATCAATCCCCATCATTAGACATCATTTTCCAACCTTAAACAACATTTTTAGAGTGGTCCGGGACTTGGTCCTTACCTTAAGTCCCGGACCAACACATTAGAAAACTCTCGGGCGATTTTAATAGGGTGGTCCGGGACCTTGTACTTACCTTAAGTCCCGAACCACAACATGTTACAACTCTCGGCCATTTTAAAAGCTTGGTCCGGGTCTTGAACCATGACCTAAGTCCCGGACCAAAGCTACAGAATTGTCAAAATTGCATTTTTCAAGTGTTGTTGCCTTAGTTCTCCACCTCCATTAATTGTATAAACTTACCACATGATCTTAGGTATATTCTAATGCCAAAATATCATCTCAAACACACCTAGTTCCATGTTTGACTTGTTACTCAATTTCCACCCAAAATCTCATAACACTTGTAACATTTACATTTGGTTTCCTATGTGGTGTTTCACCCATAATAACCTCTATACCAAGGTGTTTCCTCACCATCATAACATCATCTCCCAAGCATCTTCTCTTACTAACCAAACCTTCTTTTTCACAACTCCTCAAAGTTCCTTTCTCAAAACCTTACCTAAACATTATTCCCACCTTGCTGAAATACCCCAAACCTTGTTATGTTGTGTAAATGTTTAACTATGGTATTTAAAGGCTAAAAAGTGCCTTAGAAACATGAATGAACAATTTAAAATATAGTAAAGTGCAATAAAGCACTAAGACACGGTTTGAGCAAAAACATACTCTAAGGTTGGAGTGAACTTGGTTAGGACCCAAAGAGCCTACCAAGACTTGATAATGTTTAATTATGACTTTATAAGGCAAATTAAGTCCTTAGGAAACTTTGGTAGACAAGGAAACCAAACAAAACACAAGTAAATACCTTAAGGTCAATAAGAGCAAAAATGTGCTCTAAGCTTGGGATAAATGTGTATAAGGCCTATTGGTCATACCTATGCCTTAATTATATGTTAATGAACATATTAAACCAATTACCAAAGAAAACCAAGCTTGAAAACAAGTTAAAACACAAAATGTGCTTTAAGAAGTCTTAAAGCACGTTTTTGAAAAATTGTCTTGTAAATGAGTTTTGAATGGCTAAATGTCCATCATTACTCTTTAATTAACATGTGTACTATATAGTATCACATTTGGGTGGCCATATTAGGGGAAATCAAAAATTTCACTTCTATGTGCCTTGTTATTGGTGAATAGTGATTTTTATAACTAGTTTGTAACATATAATGTTATAAGTAATTAAATGAGTCAACCAAGACCAAACTACCCCTAAGTATATTATGGGGGCCGGTTTTTAGTAAGGTGAGTCATCACCATGTAAAATAGATTAAAGGAAGGAAGGAAAAGAAAGTAAAAGGAGAAACTTACTTTACATAAATATCTTCAAAAGTAAGTTCTATCTTCATCTCCCTTCCTTTCCTTCATTTCCCACGGTTCCAAACACCACCACTAACCTCTCTTCTTCATTCTCTCACGGTTTGCAATAGTACCTCTCTTCTCCATCTTCATTTCCTTGCCAAATCCAACTCCATGCTCCAAATCAAATTCTAAGACCATAATTGTCTTAGTTAGGTCAAGCTCTACACTTCTACCTTTTCAAATCTTCAAGAGCTCAATTTTGGTGCCATGGAGAATCACCATTGATGGAGCTTGAGCTTGTCTTTCCACATATTATTGTTCTCCTTTGCTTCAAGGTAAGGAAAAACCAAAGAAAACTTCATTTCCTTCACTTTTGGTGTTGTCCGAAAATTCACCATTAATGGTGCTCTAATATTGCCTTGTTCTAGCTTCATTCCAAGCTTCCATGGACTAGGTGGGGTCCTCTCTTGATACTCATTCAAGCTCTCTTTCCATTCAAAGGTAAAACAATTACCTTGATGTGTTAAAACAATATATGTAACTAGGGTTTACAATGAGATAAAGCTTAAAGCTTATATACTCATTTCAATGTTGGTATATTGTTTAGTTGTTGACAAGGAAGGAAATGCCTTACCGGTTTACAAGGAAACAAGAAAGAAATTTGTGAGGAAAAAGAGGTAAACAAGCTATCTCAATGTGGTTTAATGCCTTAGGAGAAATAAGCTTATAATGCTTGTTAAAACTACCTAAAGAGCAAATGGTAAATGAGCTAGTAAAATGCTCTCAAGGAGTTTATTAAAGGAATATGTATTGTTGGGTGTATTTGCAGGTCAAAGGCATTATTATGTGGGAAATTCAGTGTTTAAGGTTTATGCAATTTAAGGGCCTAAGAGCCATGCATTTAAGGGCCTAAGTGCCAAGCAATTTAAGTTATGCACTATATTGTGATGTAGTGCTTTAATGTGTGAAGTTTGTGTATAAAATGTGTTTGATGGATTTTAGGTGTTCTTGGATGAAATAAGGTAGAAACCTAAGTTTTTGGATGTGGGTATATACTAGAGAAGCTATGGCCAAATTTGGGAAATGTGTAAGAAGTTCTAAGTGTGGTAAGTGAGTTTTGGGTGAACTAGGAAGGATTAAAGGTGAGTGAATGTTTACTTGAGAAGAAAACATGTATTAAGGTGATTTAGAGTGATGCAAGGATTTAGGTGTTGCCTTGGAAGTTCTAGGAATCCAATGTGTGTTCTTGTGAATGTATTAAAGTCTTGGAGAAGTTGTTTAAGGTTTAGGAATGTTGATATTCAAGGAAAAATGATGTTTAGGTAAGGTTTTGAGTATGGAGTTTTAAGTAGTTGTGAAAAGGAGATTTAGCTAGTAAGAAAAGAAGTTGGGAGATGATGTTAAGGTGTAGAGGAAACACCTTGGTATTGTGGTCATCATAGGTGAAATGCCACCTAGAAATCATAAGGAGAAAACATTGTAAGTGTTAGGAATTTTGTGGAGATATAAGTAAAGGTTTAAGGAATTAGGAAAAATAGTTTTGTGAGTGTTTAAGAATATCTTAAGGGTGTGTTTGAAGTGCCAAATGATGTTAGAACACATTAAGAGGTCTTAGGAGAAGTTTGGTGAAGATTTGGCAAAGTTTGGGTAAGCTTAGGAGGCGACCGACCCAGGGGCCGACCCAGTTTTTGGGTCGGTCGAGCCTCTGTTAGATGTTAGAAATATGTTCGGTAATGGTCCGACCCAAAAGGGTGGGTCGGACATGGGTCGGTCGGGCAAGTTTCAAAGGTGGGAAAATGTTCGCACATGGACCGACCCAGAATGGTGGGTCGGACGTGGGTCGGACGGGCATGATTGTAAGGAAGTAAAAGGGGTCTGTAATGGACCGACCCAGATGTGGGTCGGACGGTGGGTCGGTCGGACCAAAACATGGTTAAGGTTATGAAATCATATGTGATGATGGGGATTGGTAGGTAATGATGTTATAAGGATGTTAAGGACATGTTAGGGGAGTTTTAATGACACCTAAGTGGGTTTAAAGTTGTATTAAAATGTGAGAGTAAAATAAGTTAAAGATGTTAAGTTATGTAACAAAGTTAACGGGGAAAAATTAAGCATTGACATTAAATAATCAAGTAAACCCCGATGTTAATAAAAACACATGTGTTGTCAACAGTTGTTCGAGAATTGCTCGAGGAACATAAGTGGACGTGGTAAAGTGGATCCCGGTGACAGGTATGGTTTTCTTGCAACCTGTGTCCTAACGGATTACACCGGCTTGTATGCCAATATGTTTTCTTGAGTGTTTGCCACCTGTAAGATTAAAACATGTAATGAGTTTATAGTAATTCATTTATGTGGCGAATTTGGCCTCCGATACCATTTAACCTCAAATATGTGTTAAACCTTAGCTAACTAAAACTAGGAACACATGAGTGATCGGTATTCGGAGTTGACGGCCCAAACCTTGGGAACGTGCTAACCACGGCTATGTGTGAGTTAGTTGGACATTGTTGTTGTATGCAAGTGTGTGAACCTCCCTTGTGTGCTTAACTCGGTTATGATACCGTATGGTTGTGGATGTGGTAGGCTCCATAATGGATCTCTAACCACTTAATATTAAATGTATGTGTACTAACGGGGGGGTGAGGAGTCCGGTCTGTTCCGGCCACGCGTGTGAGGACGGGAGTCGTTATCTTATCCGGTTCGGCTCTCTTGGTGTATGTATAGGTGGTATTCCAATTTGGTTTCTACCTTCCCTTAGCTTATCCAAAGCTAGTTACTGACTCACGTCGGGCCACAGGGGCATACGTATGTTATTTCGGTGTGCTTGGGATTACTATATCCGACACACCTTGGGTATAAGTTAACCGTTCTATATAACCGGACGGTAACGAGGATGGTAACGAGCTTAACATGGGATTGGCAAAAATCCCTAGGCTCACATGGTATTCTAACTATGGTGGAAGGTTCCTTGTGAGAACCGATTGTATGGTGATATGTAATATTATAATGCTATGCAAATTCCCTTGCTATGCTTTGGTATATATATATATATATTGGTTGTTTTAAATGAATGCAACGTTGTCATGTGTACATCGAAGCAAGAAAGGTTTGTTATGTTTGGTTATATGTGGAATGAGTTATGTTGTAGGATATGGAATGTGTGGATCATGGAAATGAATCCCAGCTTGTGACAAGAGGCATTTGAGGATAACCCGATTAATGGGTACATGCCGTTCGTTAAGGAAGTAGCTCCATTTTGGAGGAGGGCCACTCTAGGGCTTAGGAAATCATTGGATGGTTGGTTAAGTGTGGATGTTTTGGTTATAGATTGAGCCCATTGAGGCGAAATATTATGTGTTGTATGTTTATGGTTTGTATGCATGATTTAAATATAATCAACTGCATGCTAAGACGACAATTAGTCGTGCGTGGCCCGGTAGCATGTGGGCTGCGGGATTACCATACCAGCAAAGGTGCTGAGCCCCTTGGGGCCACCCTTTCTCTTCTTTCCCTATTTCAGGTACGAAGTGCTGGAAGCCGTTCGAGAGTAGGATGGGGCAGATGTTTACACATGGGTAGCCATTTAAATGGCGTAAGTATGATAGGCGGAAGTAAGACCGAAATTGTTATCGGCAGTAGTTGTAAATACTCGGTACAGGGGGAGTGTATGTATATAACAAATGTTGAAGATGGAATGAGTATTTTATTGTGTAGTTGCTCGGGAATTTAGTCCATCAGACCGATACAAATGTACATGTATTAGCCTTGTTAGCCACGTGGGTGGTTAACGGCGTGTAACACCATTGGAATAAAGTAATGTGATGAGTTGAGTTTCCGCTGCAGATTGTTATTATGTGTTGGTTGTTGGATGGGGTGTTACAAAAAGTGGTATCAGAGCGAAGTATCGCTCTGATGACTGAATTACCGAGCTTAGGAAATACCGAGTTAGGATTTAAGTACTTTGGGTTAAGGGTTGAGTGATAGCGTGAGAGATACGCTAGATAGGAACTACCAGTGACTACTGGAAACCTACAATATCCATCCCACCCTCCACAATCCCTGTTATATAACTTGGGAAACAACGCCAGAGAGATGGAAGTCCACTCTTACTCGGGAATACCCGATCTGGCTGTTAGTAAGTACCTTTAAGGGTACGGAGAATCTGTCATACGGTAGATCCCGAAAACTGGGAATCCCGGAGACGGTCTCCATCTGGACAATGTTAACCGCATTTAATAGTGAAGAATGAAGGATTTTGTGTATAGAAGAATGGAATTTCCAGCAACCTGGGTCGACATGCAAAGCAGTCGAGAGTAACCAGCTTGCAACGCACCGATCGTGCAACAGACAAGAAGTGGATTAATGGAAACCGAGACAAGTGTCTACGGAACCACAATTGATGGATAATACACCAACGGTATATCAACAGACAAGGGAACTACAACGTAGTGCCCAAATACGTGGAACGGGCTACAAGAGAATACAATACTGAGAAAAGGGGTCTCCCAGGATGGGAAACACCCTAGTTGATGATCGTCATGGGAAGACAGTGAGAAGTCACCTAGAAGAGTTATTATCAAGGCAGTAACATCAGTGAGGGCCAACAAGGCCACTGATGACAGTGGGATAAAAAAAAAATACCACAACCGGTATGTGTTGAACCGATAGCCAGTTAGCATGGCGCACTTGCCATAGCAAGTGCTACTATAACAGGGCTGTTCAGGAAATTCGTAACCACTACAAATACTTGGAAAAGTACAATAAAGTTAAATGTGAATGTCATAACAGTGGAAGGGCCTGTTAGCCTAACCTCTGTAATTGGAAACACACCAGTCGGCAAGAAGCTAGACTTGGCTAAGGTAAGAAGATGTTGTGAAACCATGGAAATTTTTCTTTCAAACCTAATTTTCACAAACCCTTTTCTTTTCAAACCAGATTTTCTTTCAAACCAACACTTCTTTCCAACCTTCTTTACACCAAACCAGTGAAACCAAGAGCAACTGACAAGGATGCAACAGTGGACAAACTTTCCCTCGATTAAGTTCGAGAAGCAAGGAATGAATATTGTCACGGGACAATATAAGGGAGTTGACAACAGAATACTTCACCTAGGCGTATGACGGACACTACAAGTGTACCAACTGTGTTGTGGGGCGACCGCACTCCGATAGGAGCATGTGGGCCTGACAGACCTACTTATAGGTTAGTTGGGTAAGTAGTAATGTATCAGTATGATACCCCATATATGTATACGAGTAGAGTCCGAAACACGGGAAGTAGTCGACTCCGTCTACGGTCAGCAGTATAAATCAAGCTAGAGCTAGAGATTACAAGGAATGGTTGAAGTTAAGGAACCCAATTAAGTCAATAAGACTAAAGGAGTTAGTGAATTTGTTTCAAGGAAACGTTTAAGAGTCAGGAGGTGCGAAGTGCACTGACTGTTATGTAAAGACAGCTTATGTGACTTAAGGATCCCCAGGGATAAACATGATAGCTGAAAAGCAGGGCAAGGCAGATGCCTAGTGTGGACACATTAATGTGCAATGAACGGGATGAAACTCCCAGAATCAGTATCTACACTGTCTGGAAATGTTGGTCTTTACAGAAGAAGATAATAACTGAATGTACCAAAAAGTGTGAAACAAATGTAATGGCATACCTTAGCAACACCCAGGAGCAATCCTTGAAGGGTGTTCGCATCAGCAATTGTTGAATGAAATGCATGACAGAAACACAAGGGTTGAAATTAACACCCAGTTTAGACATAAGTTGTCAGGAGACGGACTGACAAACCTAAGGGGCATCCCATGAAAGGAAACGGAATACAACGACCTTGTCATGGAACCCACTACAACCTCCAAACATGTAATATGATACAGAGGAGTACATGTGTGTGGACAGCCTACAATGAGCCCAGCTCAAGGCAAATAAGGCTTATAAGCCATGAGTAAGATATGTTATATGAATTCGGTTGATTGTAGAAGTTCATGTGGTATAAGTGAATAGAGTGGTAAGCGAACCACTGCATTAAGAGTGGGAATACCTCTCGATATTGTGAGACCGCAGAAGCGGTAGTTGTGTGAATCAAGTTCAAGGAATATGTGGAGAATGGACCACGTTGTTATTACCCCAGGGTGATTTAAATAAAATAACACGAAAGGAAGTGCTCGTACCAGTTGTGTACGCAGGAAGTGTGATAAGTTGATAGCAGTCACCATAGGTGTGTGAAACTAAATGTGTAGCGAACAACGCTCAAGGGAAAGATAATGATATGTTCAAAAATCAGCCAAATAAGTGGCCAGATAAACCTAGCTTAATAGCAAAAGCTAATATAATAGCGGATACAGTATAAGTTGATGCTATATAATGAGTAAGGATACGGTGCGCAATAAGCGACCGTTGTGTGAGGGTTGTTAGATGATAAAATGGGAGTGAGCAGAGTTATGAGTTAAACCCAGTGGAAGTACAACATTAAGCGATAGCAAACGAACCGAGCAGTAAGCCGGTGGCAAGTGTTAAATGATAAGGATTTCAGTGAAAATTCCAACCGCAATCGCATAAGAGAGTTGCTGTCAAGGGCTTACGCCTCTGCACTCTGTATGACTGAGTGTTTTGGTATTGCTCTTGCACAGTAATGATCGAGTGGGATAGCTAGGAATCAGAAGCATGGTAATTGTGGAGGAATAATATTATAATGGCCGATGCATAGGTAATGCAAGGCCGCAGGAACGAAACAGTACTTGTATAAAACCAAGTGTGGAGACATGATTAACAGTAAGTGGCTACAGTAGCACTAACTGCCAAATATCGGTACGGAATATACCCCAAATATTGTAAATAGCTGAGAGAGCACTACACACTAGGTAGTAGCTCAATCTCAACCGACAGTAAGTCGGTAGAAGCAAGTCAATCATTGCGAATTACATAGTAGTTTATGCTGTAAGCTACTGGAGAAATGGATGGAAAATTGTGGAACTCACCGAATTCGCTCAGGGTAAGAGATACCATGCGTCGGTTGAGAACCCATTGTTCCCAAGATAAGGGCAATACATTGGAGATGTACAATACAGTAACAGTAACGAATGGAGCAAACTAGCTCTATAATTATCAGGGTTGCGCAACAGAGGCCAGTGAGCCCATGCGTCAGGTACCGGGTATACATTGTGAATACGAATGGATGGAAAGATATCAATGCCTAAAAGCCTCACAGGCCAGGACCGAAACCGGTTATGAGTTACAACTCCAATGCGAATTCTTGGTTTAGGGACTAAACCGCCAATGTGGTTAAGATCCTCTAATCAGAATCCATTGTGTAATAGACCGCGTGGAAGTTAAAACACTTCACGACGGCAGAACATTTTAAGCCAAGGTTTAGTGATTGATTACGTGGGCGTAATCCCTTTTAAGGGGGGTAGAGCGCAAAACCACTTAGGGTGTTTTACCGTACAAGTGTACGCGAACTAGGTGTGCATAGCACAAAATGATTGTTATGATGGTTGGCGCGTGTGTTATATAAACATACGCATTTATTTGTGGTTAAATTGTGGTAATTGCGCACAAGAGATGCGAATACCATTGTGGGAAGTGTGTCATTTTGTTAACAGTGGTGTGTGAGAGTACAAGTGGAAGGGAGTAAAGAAACTCCCGGGGATCTAAAACCCCGATGGTGCATAAATGTAAGCCATGTATTGTATTTTGATAAAAAATATATGTATATATTACAAGGTGTGGTGATTATGAAGGGTTATAAGACCGACATAGAACCTAGTGAGAATTAAATTCCCTAGGTAACTTGAATTAAGATTGGATTTGGATGATGATTGATAGACAGAGTTCTATCCCTTGGAGATGTTATGATTATGACTAGAAGGATTCAAAGATAGAAAATGGATATGCTTGAATTAATTGTTGGTTGAAAATGAAGTGGGAGGTGAAACTTGATTATCATGAGATCAAGGGAAGCCGAACACAAATTGGGGTGGAAAGATAGTTCAACACTGATGCTGATCACATGGGTTGGATGACTCTTGAAGCTCCTGTAAGTGGTCATAATAACTATTAAGAAAGATACAAGGAGCATAAACTGGACTTGGAGTTGTATGGTGTTTTCAAAAAGAATTTTCAATTGGTGTTTTAAAAACAATCGATTAATATTTTGAATAAAGATCTTCTTATATACTTAACCTAGTAAAGAATATTTTTGTAGTACTTGCTCACGAGCTGAGGACGTATGAGCCTTTGTCTTCGGACCGGTGACATGAGAAGTACATATGTTAAAAAATTAAGTGAATGTTTGATCTCCCAAAGGAACGGGGACCAGAAAGTGTCCATCGCGACCGGGTTTCTGCGGGATCACAATGATATGTACTCAAAGTGGGATTCGAACCCATGGAGAGATGGAAAAGGTATTTCTGTTTGATATACATGCTATGACATGTTGTTTGGTATGGGTGATAAGGGTTATTTGACTTTGATCTCCTAAGTGTGTGCTATCAAGACCTATGAGTCTAAATGTGTTGTGTTACATAGACCTATGAGTCTAAATGTGGTTATGTCACCCAGACCTAAGAGTCTGAGGGATATTGTATGGGTGCAAGTGTGGTGAAGGTACCCGGACCATTGAGTCCGAGGTTACCATGTGAATATGATAGTTTATGTATAAGGTGGATATGTTGCCCGGACCATTAAGTCCGAGGTTGGATGTAAAGGGTGGTTGGTAATGGAAGTTTTATGGCTATAAGTAATTCCCGTATTCTGATTCAATGATGCGAGGAAATGTGAACTTCGAGGACGAAGTTCTTTTAAGGGGGGTAGATTGAAATACCCCAAACCTTGTTATGTTGTGTAAATGTTTAACTATGGTATTTAAAGGCTAAAAAGTGCCTTAGAAACATGAATGAACAATTTAAAATATAGTAAAGTGCAATAAAGCACTAAGACACGGTTTGAGCAAAAACATACTCTAAGGTTGGAGTGAACTTGGTTAGGACCCAAAGAGCCTACCAAGACTTGATAATGTTTAATTATGACTTTATAAGGCAAATTAAGTCTTAGGAAACTTTGGTAGACAAGGAAACAAACAAAACACAAGTAAATACCTTAAGGTCAATAAGAGCAAAATGTGCTCTAAGCTTGGGATAAATGTGTATAAGGCCTATTGGTCATACCTATGCCTTAATTATATGTTAATGAACATATTAAACCAATTACCAAAGAAAACCAAGCTTGAAAACAAGTTAAAACACAAAATGTGCTTTAAGAAGTCTTAAAGCACGTTTTTGAAAAATTGTCTTGTAAATGAGTTTTGAATGGCTAAATGTCCATCATTACTCTTTAATTAACATGTGTACTATATAGTATCACATTTGGGTGGCCATATTAGTGGGAAATCAAAAATTTCACTTCTATGTGCCTTGTTATTGGTGAATAGTGATTTTTATAACTAGTTTGTAACATATAATGTTATAAGTAATTAAATGAGTCAACCAAGACCAAACTACCCCTAAGTATATTATGGGGGCCGGTTTTTAGTAAGGTGAGTCATCACCATGTAAAATAGATTAAAGGAAGGAAGGAAAAGAAAGTAAAAGGAGAAACTTACTTTACATATAAATATCTTCAAAAGTAAGTTCTATCTTCATTCTCCCTTCCTTTCCTTCATTTCCCACGGTTCCAAACACCACCACTAACCTCTCTTCTTCATTCTCTCACGGTTTGCAATAGTACCTCTCTTCTCCATCTTCATTTCCTTGCCAAATCCAACTCCATGCTCCAAATCAAATTCTAAGACCATAATTGTCTTAGTTAGGTCAAGCTCTACACTTCTACCTTTTCAAATCTTCAAGAGCTCAATTTTGGTGCCATGGAGAATCACCATTGATGGAGCTTGAGCTTGTCTTTCCACATATTATTGTTCTCCTTTGCTTCAAGGTAAGGAAAAACCAAAGAAAACTTCATTTCCTTCACTTTTGGTGTTGTCCGAAAATTCACCATTAATGGTGCTCTAATATTGCCTTGTTCTAGCTTCATTCCAAGCTTCCATGGACTAGGTGGGGTCCTCTCTTGATACTCATTCAAGCTCTCTTTCCATTCAAAGGTAAAACAATTACCTTGATGTGTTAAAACAATATATGTAACTAGGGTTTACAATGAGATAAAGCTTAAAGCTTATATACTCATTTCAATGTTGGTATATTGTTTAGTTGTTGACAAGGAAGGAAATGCCTTACCGGTTTACAAGGAAACAAGAAAGAAATTTGTGAGGAAAAAGAGGTAAACAAGCTATCTCAATGTGGTTTAATGCCTTAGGAGAAATAAGCTTATAATGCTTGTTAAAACTACCTAAAGAGCAAATGGTAAATGAGCTAGTAAAATGCTCTCAAGGAGTTTATTAAAGGAATATGTATTGTTGGGTGTATTTGCAGGTCAAAGGCATTATTATGTGGGAAATTCAGTGTTTAAGGTTTATGCAATTTAAGGGCCTAAGAGCCATGCATTTAAGGGCCTAAGTGCCAAGCAATTTAAGTTATGCACTATATTGTGATGTAGTGCTTAATGTGTGAAGTTTGTGTATAAAATGTGTTTGATGGATTTTAGGTGTTCTTGGATGAAATAAGGTAGAAACCTAAGTTTTTGGATGTGGGTATATACTAGAGAATCTATGGCCAAATTTGGGAAATGTGTAAGAAGTTCTAAGTGTGGTAAGTGAGTTTTGGGTGAACTAGGAAGGATTAAAGGTGAGTGAATGTTTACTTGAGAAGAAAACATGTATTAAGGTGATTTAGAGTGATGCAAGGATTTAGGTGTTGCCTTGGAAGTTCTAGGAATCCAATGTGTGTTCTTGTGAATGTATTAAAGTCTTGGAGAAGTTGTTTAAGGTTTAGGAATGTTGATATTCAAGGAATAAATGATGTTTAGGTAAGGTTTTGAGTATGGAGTTTTAAGTAGTTGTGAAAAGGAGATTTAGCTAGTAAGAAAAGAAGTTGGGAGATGATGTTAAGGTGTAGAGGAAACACCTTGGTATTGTGGTCATCATAGGTGAAATGCCACCTAGAAATCATAAGGAGAAAACATTGTAAGTGTTAGGAATTTTGTGGAGATATAAGTAAAGGTTTAAGGAATTAGGAAAAATAGTTTTGTGAGTGTTTAAGAATATCTTAAGGGTGTGTTTGAAGTGCCAAATGATGTTAGAACACATTAAGAGGTCTTAGGAGAAGTTTGGTGAAGATTTGGCAAAGTTTGGGTAAGCTTAGGAGGCGACCGACCCAGGGGCCGACCCAGTTTTTGGGTCGGTCGAGCCTCTGTTAGATGTTAGAAATATGTTCGGTAATGGTCCGACCCAAAAGGGTGGGTCGGACATGGGTCGGTCGGGCAAGTTTCAAAGGTGGGAAAATGTTCGCACATGGACCGACCCAGAATGGTGGGTCGGACGTGGGTCGGACGGGCATGATTGTAAGGAAGTAAAAGGGGTCTGTAATGGACCGACCCAGATGTGGGTCGGACGGTGGGTCGGTCGGACCAAAAACATGGTTTAAGGTTATGAAATCATATGTGATGATGGGGATTGGTAGGTAATGATGTTATAAGGATGTTAAGGACATGTTAGGGGAGTTTTAATGACACCTAAGTGGGTTAAAAGTTGTATTAAAATGTGAGAGTAAAATAAGTTAAAGATGTTAAGTTATGTAACAAAGTTAACGGGGAAAAATTAAGCATTGACATTAAATAATCAAGTAAACCCCGATGTTAATAAAAACACATGTGTTGTCAACAGTTGTTCGAGAATTGCTCGAGGAACATAAGTGGACGTGGTAAAGTGGATCCCGGTGACAGGTATGGTTTTCTTGCAACCTGTGTCCTAACGGATTACACCGGCTTGTATGCCAATATGTTTTCTTGAGTGTTTGCCACCTTGTAAGATTAAAACATGTAATGAGTTTATAGTAATTCATTTATGTGGCGAATTTGGCCTCCGATACCATTTAACCTCAAATATGTGTTAAACCTTAGCTAACTAAAACTAGGAACACATGAGTGATCGGTATTCGGAGTTGACGGCCCAAACCTTGGGAACGTGCTAACCACGGCTATGTGTGAGTTAGTTGGACATTGTTGTTGTATGCAAGTGTGTGAACCTCCCTTGTGTGCTTAACTCGGTTATGATACCGTATGGTTTGGATGTGGTAGGCTCCATAATGGATCTCTAACCACTTAATATTAAATGTATGTGTACTAACGGGGGGGTGAGGAGTCCGGTCTGTTCCGGCCACGCGTGTGAGGACGGGAGTCGTTATCTTATCCGGTTCGGCTCTCTTGGTGTATGTATAGGTGGTATTCCAATTTGGTTTCTACCTTCCCTTAGCTTATCCAAAGCTAGTTACTGACTCACGTCGGGCCACAGGGGCATACGTATGTTATTTCGGTGTGCTTGGGATTACTATATCCGACACACCTTGGGTATAAGTTAACCGTTCTATATAACCGGACGGTAACGAGGATGGTAACGAGCTTAACATGGGATTGGCAAAAATCCCTAGGCTCACATGGTATTCTAACTATGGTGGAAGGTTCCTTGTGAGAACCGATTGTATGGTGATATGTAATATTATAATGCTATGCAAATTCCCTTGCTATGCTTTGGTATATATATATATATTGGTTGTCTTAAATGAATGCAACGTTGTCATGTGTACATCGAAGCAAGAAAGGTTTGTTATGTTTGGTTATATGTGGAATGAGTTATGTTGTAGGATATGGAATGTGTGGATCATGGAAATGAATCCCAGCTTGTGACAAGAGGCATTTGAGGATAACCCGATTAATGGGTACATGCCGTTCGTTAAGGAAGTAGCTCCATTTTGGAGGAGGGCCACTCTAGGGCTTAGGAAATCATTGGATGGTTGGTTAAGTGTAGATGTTTTGGTTATAGATTGAGCCCATTGAGGCGAAATATTATGTGTTGTATGTTTATGGTTTGTATGCATGATTTAAATATAATCAACTGCATGCTAAGACGACAATTAGTCGTGCGTGGCCCGGTAGCATGTGGGCTGCGGGATTACCATACCAGCAAAGGTGCTGAGCACCTTGGGGCCACCCCTTTCTCTTCTTTCCCTATTTCAGGTACGAAGTGCTGGAAGCCGTTCGAGAGTAGGACGGGGCAGATGTTTACACATGGGTAGCCATTTAAATGGCGTAAGTATGATAGGCGTAGTAAGACCGAAATTGTTATCGGCAGTAGTTGTAAATACTCGGTACAGGGGGAGTGTATGTATATAACAAATGTTGAAGATGGAATGAGTATTTTATTGTGTAGTTGCTCGGGAATTTAGTCCATCAGACCGATACAAATGTACATGTATTAGCCTTGTTAGCCACGTGGGTGGTTAACGGCGTGTAACACCATTGGAATAAAGTAATGTGATGAGTTGAGTTTCCGCTGCAGATTGTTATTATGTGTTGGTTGTTGGATGGGGTGTTACACACATTATCATAACCTAAACCTTAAACAAACTTCTCCAAGACTTTTAATACATCCTAAAAATACTCATTGGATTTCTAGAACTTCCAAGATAATGCCTAAATCCTTGTAGCACCTTAGAACACCTTAATGCATGTTTTCTTCCTTAATGAAGCATGTATCCATTCCTAACAATTCCTAGTTCACCCAAGTTCATTTAAGCACTTAAACTCCTTATACATTTTCCCAAATTTGGCCATAGCTTCTCTAGTATATACCCACACCCAAACACTTAGGTTTTTACCTTAATTCATTCAAGAACACCTAAGATCCATCAAACACATTTTTATACACACAAAACTTCACCAATTTTACACTACATCACAATATAGTGCATAATTAAACTTGCTTGGCACTTAGGCCCTTAAATGACATGGCTCTTAGGCCCTTAAATTGCATAATCCTTAAACACTGAATTTCCACAATACATAAGCCTTTGACCTGCAATTACACACACCAAGACATATGTTCCTTTACTAGTCTCCTTGAGAAACACCTTACTAAGTCATTCACCATTTGCTCTTTAGGTAGTTTTAGCAAGCTTATAAGCTCATTTCTCCTAAGGCATTAAACCACATTGAGATAGTATGTTTACCTCTTTTCCACTCAAACTTCTTTCTTGTTTCCTCTTAAAACCGGTAGGGCATTTCACTCCTTGTCAACTACTTAACAATATACAAACATCATAATGAGTTTTCAAGCCTTAAGCTCCATCTCATTGTAAACCCTAGTTACATATATTATCTTAAGGTATTAAAATGATTGTTTTACCTTGGAATGGAAAGAGAGCTTGAATATTTATCAAGAGAGGACTCCACCAAGCCCTTGGGAGATTCAAATGAAGCTAAAACAAAGCAAGGTAAATACACCATTAATGGTGATTTTCGGTCAACATAAGAACATGGAGGAAACATGGATTTTCTTTGAGTTTCCTTACCTTGAAGCAAAGGAGAATGTCAAGGCATGAAAAGGTGAGCTCAAGCTCTTCCCATGGAGGTTTCTCTTGGCACCAAAATGGAGGTTTTGAAGTTTTGAAAAGACAAGATTGTAGAGCTTGGCTTAACTAAGAGAATGGTGGTCTTGAAATTGAATTTGGACCATGGAGCTAGGAGTTACAAGCATTCAAAGATGGAGTTCTTGTGTGGTACTATAGCAAATCGTAAAAGAGAGAAAGAAGGAAGGTAGAAGACGGTGGGAATTGGAGGAAATGAGAGAATGAAGATTGGAGTCTACTTTTAGAAGATATTTATGTACTAAAGTAACTTCCTTCTTTTACTTTCTTTTCCTTCCTTCCTTTAATTTATTTTACATGGTGATGACTCACCTTACTAAAAACCGGCCCCCATCATATACTTGGGGGTAGTTTGGTCTTTGTTGACTCATTTAATTACCTATAACATCATATGTTACAAACTAGCTTATAAAAGTTACTATTCATCAAATCAAGGCACATAGAAGTGAAATTTTTGATTTCCCATTGATATAGCCACCCAAATGTGATACTATATAGTACACATGTTAATTAAAGAGTAATGATGGACATTTAGCCATTCAAAACTCATTTACAAGACAATTTTTCAAAAACGTGCTTTAAGACTCCTTAAAGCACATTTTGCGTTTTAACTTGTTTTCAAGCTTGGTTTTCTTTAGTAATTGATTTAATATGTTCATTAACATATAAATAAGGCATAGGTATGACCATTAGGTCTTATACACCTTTATCCCAAGCTTAGAGCACATTTTTGCCCATATTGACCTTAAGGTATTTATTTGTGTTTTGTTTGGTTTCATTGTCTACCAAAGTTTCCTGAGGACTTAATTAGCCTTATAAAGTCATAATTAAACATTATCAAGTCTTGGTAGGCTCTTTGGGTCCTAACCAAGTTCACTCCAAGCTTAGAGCATGTTTTTGCTCAAACCGTGTCTTAGTGTTTTATTGTTTTTACCATGGTTTAAATGATTCATTTATGTTTCTAAGGCACTTTTTATCCTTTAAATACCATAGTTTAACATTTACACAACATACTAAGGTTTGGGGTATTTCAATCTACCCCCCTTAAAAGAACTTCGTCCTCGAAGTTCACCTTTCTTCGCATCATTGGATTAGAATACGGGAATTACTTATAGCCATAAAAATTCCATTACCAACCACCCTTTACATCCAACCTCGGACTTAATGGTCCGGGCAACATCCACATTATACATAAAATATCATACTCACATGGTAACCTCGGACTTAACGGTCTGGGTACCTTCACCACACTTGCACCTATACAATATCCCTCAGACTCTTAGGTCTGGGTGACATAACCACATTTAGACACATAGGTCTATGTAACACAACCCATTTAGACTCATAGGTCTTGATAGCATACACTTTAGGAGATCAAAGTCAACATAACCTTTATCACACATACCAAACAACATGTCATAGCATGTATATCAAACATAAATACCTTTTCCATCTCTCCATGGGCTCAAGTCCCACATTGAGTACATATACACAGTGATCCCGCAGAACCCGGTCGCGATGGACACTTTCTGGTCCCCGTTCCTTTGGGAGATCAAAACATTCACTTAATTTTTTAACATATATACTTCTCATGTCACCGGTCCGAAGACAAAGGCTCATACGTCCTCAGCTCGTGAGCAAGTACTACAAAATATTCTTTACTAGGTTAAGTATAAGAAGATCTTTTATTCAAAATATTAATCGATTGTTTGAAAACACCAATTGAAAATCCTTTTGAAAACACCACACAACTCCAAGTCCGATTTATGCTCTTTGTATCTTTCTTAATATAGTTATTTATGACCACTTACAGGGAGCTTCAAGAGTCATCCAACCCTGATGTGATCAGCATCAGTGTTGAACTATCTTTCCACCCCAATTTGTGTTCGGCTTCCCTTGATCTCATGATAATCAAGTTTCACCTCCCACTTCTTTTTCAACCAACAACTAATTCAAGCGTATCCCATTTTCTATCTTTAAATCCTTCTAGTCATAATCATTACATCTCCAAGGGATAGAACTCCGTCTATCAATCATCACCCAGATCCAACTTAATTCAAGTTACCTAGGAAATTTAATTCTCACTAGGTTCTATGTCGGTCTTATAACCCTTCATAAATCACCACATTGTATATATATATACATATATTTTTTTATCAAAATACAATACATGGTTTACATTTATGCACCGTCGGGGTTTTAGTTCCCCGGGAGTTTCTTTACTCCCTTCCACTTGTACTAACACACTTCCCACAATGGTATTCGCATCTTCTGTGCGCAATTACCACAATTTAACCACAAATAAATGCGTATGTTTATATAACACACGCGTCAACCATCATAACAAATCATTTTGTGCTATGCACAACCCAGTTCACGTACACTTGTACGGTAAAACACACTAAGTGGTTTTGCGCTCTACCCCCCTTAAAAGGGATTACGCCCACGTAATCAATCACTGAGCATTAGCTTAATATGTTCTGCCGTCGTGAAGTATTTTAAATTCCACGCGGTCTATTACACAATGGATTCTGATTAGAGGATCTTAACCATATTAGCGGTTTAGTTCCTAAACCAAGAATTCGCATTGGAGTTGTAACTCATAACCGGTTTCGGTCCTGGCCTGTAAGGCTTCTAGGCATCGATGACTAGCCATCCATTCATATTCACCATGTATATTCGGCATTTGATGCATGGGCTCACTGGCCTCTGCTGCGCCATTCTGATAATTATAGGGCTAGTTTGCCCCATTCGTTACTGTTACTGTATTGTACATCTCCAATGTATTACCCTTATCTTGGGAAGGATGGTTTCTCAACCGACGCATGGTATCTCTTACCCTGAGCGAATTCGGTGAGTGTCAAAACTTTCCATCCACTTCTCCAGTAGCTTACAGCGTAAACTACTATGTAATTCACAATGATTGACTTGCTTCTACCGACTTACTGTCGGTTGAGATTGAGCTACTACCTAGTGTGTAGTGCTCTCTCAGCTAATTAGAATATTTGGGGTATATTCCATACCGATATTTGGCATTTAGTGTTACTATAGTTATTTACTGTTAATCATGTCTCCACCTTTGGTTTTGTACATGTATTCTTTCATTTCTGCGGCCTTGCATTACCTATGCATCGGCCATTATAATATTATTCCTCCACAATTTCCATGCTTCTAATTCCTAGCTATCCCACTTGATCATTACTGCGCAAGAGCAATACCAAAACACTCAGTCATACAGAGTGCAGAGGCGTAAACTCTTGACAGTAAATCTCTCAGGCGATTGCGATAGGAATTTACACTGTGTTTTACTGAAATTCTTATTACATAATACTTGTCACCGGCTTACTGCTCGGTTCGTTGCTATCACTTACTGTTGTATCTCCACTGGGGTTAACTCACAACTCTGCTTATTTGTCATACCATCACTTAGCAATACCTATACAACGGTCGCTTATTGCACACCGTATCCTCTTCCATTATATAGCATCAACTTATACTGTATCCGCTATTATATTAGCTTCTGCTATTACGCTAGGTTTATCTGGCCACTTATTTGGCTGATTTTTGAATATATTACTATCTTTCCCTTGAGCGTTGTTCGCTACACATTTAGCTTCACACACCTACGGTGATTGCTATTAAACTTATTACTCTTCCTGTGTACACAACAGGTACGAGCACTTCTTTTTTGTGTTATTTTATTAAAATCACCCTGGGGTAATAACAACGTGGTCCATCCTCCACATATCTCTTGAACTTGATTCACATAACTACCGCTTCTGCGGTCTCACAATATCGAGAGGTATCCCCACTCTTAATGCAGTGGTTCGCTTACCACTTTAACCACTTATACAACATAAACTTCTACAATCAATCGAATTTATATAACATATCTTGATTATGGCTTATAAGCTTTATTTGCCTTGAGCTGGGCTCATTGTAGGCTGTCCACACATATGTACTTCTCTGTACAACATTACATATTTAGAGGTTGTAATGGGCTCCATGACAAGGTCGTTGCATTCCGTTTCCTTTCATGGGATGCCCTTTAGGTTTGTCAGTCCGTCTCCTGACAACTTATGTCTAAACTGGGTGTTAATTTCAACCCTTGTGCTTCTGTCACGTATTTCGTTCAACAATTGTTGATGCGCACACCCTTCAAGGATTTCTCCTGGGTGTCGTTAAGTTATGCCTTTACATCTAGTTCACAGTTATTGGTACATCCAGTTAGCCACGGCTTCTCGCGTTCTTTAATGGCTTATTATCTCCTTCTGTGAAGATCAACATTTCCTGGTAGTGTAGGTACTCATTCTGGGAATTTTCATCCCGTTCATGCACATTAATGTGTCCACATTAGGCATCTGCCTTGCCATGCATAGGCTGAGTCTCCGTTCCAGCTATCATGTTTTATCCCTCGGCTTATTAAGACATATGCGATGTCTTTACATAACATTCCGTGCTCTTCGCACTTCTTAACTCTATACATTTCCTTAAAATAAACTCACTGGTTCCTTTAGTCCTTTTTAACTTAACTGGGTTCCTTTACTTCAAGCATTCCTTGTATTTTCTAGCTCCTGTTTGATTTATACTGCTGACCGTAGACGGAGTCGACTACTTCCCGTGTTCTGGACTCTACTCGTATACATATATGGGGTATCATACTGATACATTACTACTTACCCAACTAACCTATAAGTAGGTCTGTCAGGCCCACATGCTCCTATCGGAGTGCGGTCGTCCCACAACACAATTGGTACACTCGTAGTGTCCGTCACACGCCTAGGTGAAGTATTCTGTCGTCAACTCCTCCTTATATTGTCCCCTGACAATATGCGCCCCGTGCTTCCCGAACTTAATCGAGGGAAAGTTTATCCACTGTTGTATCTTATCATCTGACCTTGGTTTTACTGGATTGGTTTAAAAAAGGTTGGAACGAAGTGTTGGTTTGAAAGAAAATCTGGTTTTGAAAAGAAAAGGGTTTGAATAAATCTGGGTTTGAAAGAAAATTTTCATGGTTTCACAACATCTTCTTACCTTAGCCAAGTCTAGCTTCTTGCTGACTGGTGTACTTACAATCACAGAGGTTAGGCTATTAAGCCCTTCCACGGTTACAATGATCACATTTAACTTTATGGTACTCTACCAAATACTTTGTAGTGGTTATAAGTTTCCCGAACAGCCCTGTTATAGCAGCACTTGCTATGGCAAGTGCGCCATGCTAACTGGCTATCGGTTTGACACATACCGATTGTGGTATTGTTTTGACCCATATTGTCATCAGTGGCCTTATTGGCCCTCACTGATCTTACTGCCTTGATAAATACTCCTCTAGGTGACTTCTCACTGTCTTCACTTGACGATCATCAACTAGGGTGTTTCCCATTCTGGAAGACCCCCCTTTCCTTAGTATTGTATTCTCTTTGTAGCCCGTTCCACGCATTGTCGTGGTTACTGAGACTTGTCTCTTGTTTGGGCACTACGTTGTAGTTCCTTGTCGGTTGGTATACCGTCGGTGTATTATTTATCAACTGTGGTTCCGTAGACACTTGTCTCGGGTTCTATTAATCCATTTCTTGCCTGTTGCACGGTAGGTGCGTTGCAAGCTGGTTATTCTCGACTGCTTGGCATGTCGACCCAGGTTGCCGGAAATTCTATTTTCTTATACACAAAATCCTTCATTCTTCGCTATTAAATGCGGTTAACATCATCTAGATGGAGACCGTCTCCGGGATTCCCAGTTTTCGGGATCTACCGTATGACAGGTTCTCCGTACCCTAAAGGTATTTAATAACAGCCAGATCGGGTATTCCCGAGTAAGAGTGGACTTCCATCTCTCTGGCATTCTTTCCCAAGTTATAAAACAGGGATTGTGGAGGGTGGGATGGATATAGTAGGTTTCCAGTATTCCCTGGTAATACCTAACTAGCGTATCTCTCACGCTATCACTCAACCCTTAACCCAAAGTACTTAAATCCTAACTCGGTACTTCCTAAGCTCGGTAATCCAGTCATCAGAGCGATACTTCGCTCTGATACCACTTTTTGTAACACCCCAACTACATCCATACATTTAACAACACATTGCAGCGGAAACTTAACTCATCGCATTACTTATTCCAATGGTGTTACACGCCGTTAACCACCCACGTGGCTAACAAGGCTAATACATACACATTTGTATCGGTCTGATGGACTAGATTCCCGAGCAACTACACAATACATTCCTCATTCCATTTTCAACATTTATTATATACATACATTCCCACTGTACCGAGTATTTACAAACTACTGCCGATAACAATTTCGGTCTTACTATGCCTATCATACTCACGCCATTTAAATGGCTACCCATGTATAAACATCTGCCCCGTCCTACTCTCGAACGGCTTCCAGCTCCTTGTACCTGAAATAGAAAAGGAGAGAAAGGGTGGCCCCCAAGGGGCTCAGCACCTTTGCTGGTATGGTAATCCCGCAGCCCACATGCTACCGGGCCACGCACAACTAATTGTCGTCTTAGCATGCAGTTGATTATATTTAAATCATGCATACAAGCCATAGACATACAACACATAACATTTCGCCTCAATGGGCTCAACCTATAACCAACACAACCACACTTAACCAACCATCCAATGATTCCTTAAACCCTAGAATGGCTCTCCTCCAAACGGAGCTACTTCCTTAACGAACGACATGTACCCATTAATCGGGTTATCCTTAAACGCCTCTTGTCACCAACTGGGATTCATTTCCATGATCCACACATTCCATATCCTACAACATAACTCATCCCCCACATAACAAAACATAACAAACCTTTCTTGTTTCGACGTACACATGACAACATTGCATTCATTTAAAACATCCAATATATATATATATACCAAAGCATAGCAAGGGAATTTGCATAACATCATAACATTACATAACACCATGAAATCGGTTCTCACAAGGAACCTACCACCATAGTTAGTATACCATGTGAGCCTAGGGATTTTGCCAATCCCATGTTAAGCTCGTTACCAACCTCGTTACCGTCCAGTTATATAGAACGGTTAACTTATACCCAAGGTGTGTCGGATATAGTGATCCCAAGCACACCGAAATAACATACGTATGCCCCTGTGGCCCGACGTGAGTCAGTAACTAGCTTTGGATAAGCTAAGGGAAGGTAGAAACCAAATTGGAATACCACCTATACATACACCAAGAGAGCCGAACCGGATATGATATCGACTCCCGTCCATCACACGCGTGGCCGGAACAACCGGACTCCTCACCCCCCATTAGTACACATACACTTAATAATAAGTAGTTAGAGATCCATTATGGAGCCTACCACATCCACACACCATACGGTATCATAACCGAGTTAAGCACACAAGGGAGGTTCACACACTTGCATACAACAACAATATCCAACTAACTCACACATAGCCGTGGTTAGCACGTTCCCAAGGTTTGGGTCGTTAACCCCGAATACCGATCACTCATGTGTTCCTAGATTTGGTTAGCTAAGGTTTAACACATATTTGAGGTTAATGGTATCGGAGGCCAAATTCGCCACATAAATGAATTACTATAAACTCATTACATGTTTTATCTTACAAGGTGGCAAACACTCAAGAAAACATATTGGCATACAAGCCGGTGTAATCCGGTAGGACAAAGGTTGCAAGAAAACCATACCTGTCACCGGAGTCCACTTTACCACGTCCACTTATGTTCCTCGAGCGATTCTCGAACAACTGTTAACATCACGTATGTTTTTTTAACATCGGGGTTTGCTTGATTATTTAATGTCTAATGCTTATAATTTTTCCCGTTAACTTAGTTACATAACTTCACTTCTTAACTTGTTTTACTTTCACATTTTATTACAACTTTTCACCCACTTAATTGTCATTAAAACTCACCTAACATGTCCTTAACAACCTCATAACATCATTAACCATCAATCCCCATCATTAGACATCATTTTCCAACCTTAAACAACATTTTTAGAGTGGTCCGGGACTTGGTCCTTACCTTAAGTCCCGGACCAACACATTAGAAAACTCTCGGGCGATTTTAATAGGGTGGTCCGGGACCTTGTACTTACCTTAAGTCCCGGACCACAACATGTTACAACTCTCGGCCATTTTAAAAGCTTGGTCCGGGTCTTGAACCATGACCTAAGTCCCGGACCAAAGCTACAGAATTGTCAAAATTGCATTTTTCAAGTGTTGTTGCCTTAGTTCTCCACCTCCATTAATTGTATAAACTTACCACATGATCTTAGGTATATTCTAATGCCAAAATATCATCTCAAACACACCTAGTTCCATGTTTGACTTGTTACTCAATTTCCACCCAAAATCTCATAACACTTGTAACATTTACATTTGGTTTCCTATGTGGTGTTTCACCCATAATAACCTCTATACCAAGGTGTTTCCTCACCATCATAACATCATCTCCCAAGCATCTTCTCTTACTAACCAAACCTTCTTTTTCACAACTCCTCAAAGTTCCTTTCTCAAAACCTTACCTAAACATTATTCCCACCTTGCACATTATCATAACCTAAACCTTAAACAAACTTCTCCAAGACTTTTAATACATCCTAAAAATACTCATTGGATTTCTAGAACTTCCAAGATAATGCCTAAATCCTTGTAGCACCTTAGAACACCTTAATGCATGTTTTCTTCCTTAATGAAGCATGTATCCATTCCTAACAATTCCTAGTTCACCCAAGTTCATTTAAGCACTTAAACTCCTTATACATTTTCCCAAATTTGGCCATAGCTTCTCTAGTATATACCCACACCCAAACACTTAGGTTTTTACCTTAATTCATTCAAGAACACCTAAGATCCATCAAACACATTTTTATACACACAAAACTTCACCAATTTTACACTACATCACAATATAGTGCATAATTAAACTTGCTTGGCACTTAGGCCCTTAAATGACATGGCTCTTAGGCCCTTAAATTGCATAATCCTTAAACACTGAATTTCCACAATACATAAGCCTTTGACCTGCAATTACACACACCAAGACATATGTTCCTTTACTAGTCTCCTTGAGAAACACCTTACTAAGTCATTCACCATTTGCTCTTTAGGTAGTTTTAGCAAGCTTATAAGCTCATTTCTCCTAAGGCATTAAACCACATTGAGATAGTATGTTTACCTCTTTTCCACTCAAACTTCTTTCTTGTTTCCTCTTAAAACCGGTAGGGCATTTCACTCCTTGTCAACTACTTAACAATATACAAACATCATAATGAGTTTTCAAGCCTTAAGCTCCATCTCATTGTAAACCCTAGTTACATATATTATCTTAAGGTATTAAAATGATTGTTTTACCTTGGAATGGAAAGAGAGCTTGAATATTTATCAAGAGAGGACTCCACCAAGCCCTTGGGAGATTCAAATGAAGCTAAAACAAAGCAAGGTAAATACACCATTAATGGTGATTTTCGGTCAACATAAGAACATGGAGGAAACATGGATTTTCTTTGAGTTTCCTTACCTTGAAGCAAAGGAGAATGTCAAGGCATGAAAAGGTGAGCTCAAGCTCTTCCCATGGAGGTTTCTCTTGGCACCGAAATGGAGGTTTTGAAGTTTTGAAAAGACAAGATTGTAGAGCTTGGCTTAACTAAGAGAATGGTGGTCTTGAAATTGAATTTGGACCATGGAGCTAGGAGTTACAAGCATTCAAAGATGGAGTTCTTGTGTGGTACTATAGCAAATCGTAAAGAGAGAAAGAAGGTAGAAGACGGTGGGAATTGGAGGAAATGAGAGAATGAAGATTGGAGTCTACTTTTAGAAGATATTTATGTACTAAAGTAACTTCCTTCTTTTACTTTCTTTTCCTTCCTTCCTTTAATTTATTTTACATGGTGATGACTCACCTTACTAAAAACCGGCCCCCATCATATACTTGGGGGTAGTTTGGTCTTTGTTGACTCATTTAATTACCTATAACATCATATGTTACAAACTAGCTTATAAAAGTTACTATTCATCAAATCAAGGCACATAGAAGTGAAATTTTTGATTTCCCATTGATATAGCCACCCAAATGTGATACTATATAGTACACATGTTAATTAAAGAGTAATGATGGACATTTAGCCATTCAAAACTCATTTACAAGACAATTTTTCAAAACCGTGCTTTAAGACTCCTTAAAGCACATTTTGCGTTTTAACTTGTTTTCAAGCTTGGTTTTCTTTAGTAATTGATTTAATATGTTCATTAACATATAAATAAGGCATAGGTATGACCATTAGGTCTTATACACCTTTATCCCAAGCTTAGAGCACATTTTTGCCCATATTGACCTTAAGGTATTTATTTGTGTTTTGTTTGGTTTCATTGTCTACCAAAGTTTCCTGAGGACTTAATTAGCCTTATAAAGTCATAATTAAACATTATCAAGTCTTGGTAGGCTCTTTGGGTCCTAACCAAGTTCACTCCAAGCTTAGAGCATGTTTTTGCTCAAACCGTGTCTTAGTGTTTTATTGTGTTTTACCATGGTTTAAATGATTCATTTATGTTTCTAAGGCACTTTTTAGCCTTTAAATACCATAGTTTAACATTTACACAACATACTAAGGTTTGGGGTATTTCAATTTATTGCTACGTGAGAGATTATATCGTGTTTTTGAAGAGGGGTGTTACAGTCTACATCTGATAGAGTTCGCCTAAACAACAGCTACCACTCCTCGATACAGATGCCACCGTTCCAGGCACTTTACGGTAGACCGTGTAGGACTCCTTTATGCTGGGATGAGGCCAGTGAGACTACGCTTCTAGGACCAGAGTACATAGAGCAGATCAAGGAGGATGTCCTACAGATTCGTAGGAACAAGAGGGCAGCTCAGGACAGGCAAAAATCATATGCAGACACAAGGAGGAGGGACACTGAGTTCACTACCGACGACATGGTATTCCTTAGAGTGCCACCCATGAAGGGGATCTTCCGGTTCGGGCAGAAGGGCAAGTTGAGCCCGAAGTATGTTGGACCATATGCGATTACGGAGCGAGTGGGCCCGTTAGCCTACAAACTAGATTTACCAGCAGAGCTCGGGAGGGTGCACGACGTCTTTCATGTTTTACAGTTGAAGAGGTATGTGCCCCATCCATCGCACGTTTTATAGCCAGAGACTTTAGAGTTGGACCCCGCTCTACGATATGAGGAAGTACCACTTGGCTTGCGCATATGTTATGCATTAGGTCTTGTTTTTGTGGTATATTTTGGTGGTATGCTGCGTCATACATGTTTGTTTATATGATTGTATGATTGATACATCTATGTGCCTTAGTGCACCTGTTTGAATATATATATATAGTATCGCTGAGTACTTTTGTTAATGAGTTGGATGTGCACCTTGTTTAGTGCTATGATATAAATGAGTTTATGCCATGAGTTTCGGCTATTTGATATGTGCTGTACCAATCACGATACATATAGACTAGGTCTGAACCTAGTGGGAGTTACTCCCTAGCGATGGTCTGTTTGATTACTTAGTGGAACTGGATTCCTTAGGTGAACTATAGATGAGTAAGGACTTCGGGATGAAGCCTTTTTAAGGGGGGTAGATTGAAATACCCCTAACCTTAAAAACTTAATTAAATGATCTATTAATGATCTACGATGGTTAATAAACATCTAAATACCATTTGGGAACAATCTAAAGATCTCAACAAGGCAAAACATGCCTTAAGATCGGTAAAGCCAAAAATGTGCTTTAAGACACCATAGAGATTGTATGACCTCAAATAGGATCCAAAGTGGATTCCTAAGTATTATAATTAAGTAATGAACATTATAAAACTATTCTCAAAGGAAACCAAGCTCTAAAACATGTTCTAACACAAAATGTGCTTTAAAATTCCTTAAAGCACGTTTTTGAGAAAATTGACTTTCTGAGTGGGTTTTGAGTGGTGTTAGGCATTGGATTAGACCTTGTTATACTAATGTACTATAATGTACCACATTAGAAGGTCTAAATCCAAGATTTCAAAAAAAAATCAGAAATATGGCATTCATTTGTGAATAGTAATCTAAATAGTGCATATTTAAGCAAAATTGACTAAACCTAGTCAATGGTCAATACATGATTCATCTATATCCTTAGTAAGTCGGCAGCATAGAGCATGGAGGACAGCACATTCAGCTTTATACAAAATATCTAGCCAATTTGGTGAATCACCATTTACTATTCCATTTTCTACATTTCACTCATTAAAACACATTTTCTTTCTTTCTTTTTCCTCTTGTCCCATTCCAGCCAAGCCATTAGCATTTCCTAAACCTCTCAAGCTATTTTCTTGAGCATTCAAGGCAAATCAATCTCTTTTGCACCTAAGGTAATGGTTTAAGGCATATTTTAGCTCTTTTTCTTCATCTCTTCATTACCTACACATGGAGCTTATAGTATATCACTTTCCATGTCTCATTCTCAGTGTTTTAAACCTTGAACAACAATCATTCTCAGCTGAAGCAAGCTTTGGGACCAAGGTGGTCAAAATTTACATTATAAGGTAAAAACATACCTTAAGGATTCTTACTCTCCATCTGGTTTTATTGAAATACCCCAAACTTAAATATAGTGATTAAGATAATTCTAATCCTTATTTAAGAGCCTAATAATGCGTAAGTAATATTGGTAAGGAAAAATAAATCCAAAAGAAATAAAGAAACGCTTAAAAAGTGAAAAATGCTAAGTAAGCGTTAAATAACCATAAGAGGTGCGAGACCTCGGTTAGAGTATTATATGGATCCCAAAGGTTTAATAAGACCTAAATAATATATGGGAACAACTCCCGGAGAAAACGGATCCAAATAATGTATTAAAACGCTAATAGAGCTTTAACGCACGTTTTTCGAGAAGACCTGAAAACGTGATTTTAAGTTGTCAAACGAACCCGTAAAAATTATAAGTCATTAAATAAATATTATTAAGCAGTTATGGAAGCTTAATGACCAATAAAAATAAAGAAACGAGAAAATTCCGGAAAACGGGCCCGGTTAGAGAACAGTACCTAAACCGGGTAAAATAACGAGCGTTTTCTGTAAAAGACGAAAAACGCTCCAACCAGTATACTGTATGGGGGCCGGTTTTTACTAGGTAAATAACTCCCTCACACACACTCACACAACTAGCAAATTAAATGAGAGGTCAAAAGCAAAAAGAGAAAAGTGGGTACATTACCTTTTCTCTCACCTCTCCCTTCCTCATTTCTTTATTCTCTCACCTCCCTCCTTCCCTCCCAGCCGATTTCTCTCACCTTCTCCCCCTACATCTGTGTTTTTGAGAGCTCCAACAACAACAATGGCAACTCCACCTTCTTCTTCATGCTCTATCTCCATTTGAGCTCCAATCACAAAAATAATTACATATTTGTAATCCCCTCATCATCCTCTACATTCCTCTCTTTTCAAAATTCGAAAAGGATGAATTTCATCTACATGGGTTTTCCCCATTTGAGGAGAAAAGCACACCACTATGGAGCTTGGAGTCTCCTCTTTCCAACAAGGTAAAAACCTACATGAAAAACTCATGTTTTCACCATCTCCTTTCATAACCGATTTTACCTCCTTGTAACTGTAACACCCCAACCGTTAATCTCGTCATTACCTCTTAAACTGTTACTAATTACTCCTACTCACGCAGCGGAACTCTAATTACAACGAGGGGTGAAACAACGCCGTTAGCCACCCATATAGCTAACCAGGCCAATCTCACATACAGTAACGGTCTGATGGACTGGATCAACCGAGTGCTTCATACAAATACAATACTCATTTCACTTCTTTACTAAACCGAGTCTACAATATACGGATGCCGATAACATACTCGGACTTACACCTCATACAAACGCATAAGTATTTACAATCTAACTACCCATGCTCACAGCCGTCCCCGTCCTACTCTCTCGAACGGTGGTCAGCTTCAAGTACCTGCACACTAAAAACGTTCCCCCTAGGGGGTCAGCTTTCGCTGCGCATGAAATTCGCATATACCGCGTGCTAACCGCGGTACGCCGACTACTTCGGGTCGGATATACATGGAGTTCATTTTAAACAAACAACATGCATCATGGCAATACAATATATATGTATATCACACAAGGAATCTACATCCAATCACGGAACACGATTCCTAACTAACATAACAATGTTGTTAGTGGTAACTGGTTACTCTTAGGCATTGAGGGTTATTCCTCACTATGCCTTGTTTACTTATTCAATACCTCACCCTCTCTCTCGGGTTACTTATTCTTATACTACCCGTTCTCTCGGGTTACTCATTCGTATACACACCCATTCTCTTGGGCTATTCATTCTTATACTTACCCGTTCTCTCGGGTTACTCATACATATACTCACCCCTTTCTCGGGGTTATTTATACTCGTTATCTCACCCGCACTCTCGGGTTATTCATACTCAAGCTCTTGTAGATTCTCGAGACACTACAGGTCTCCTACGTCACGCTTGTTACTCTTATACATACTTAAGCCAAAACTCATGGCTCTCTAGCATAGTCTTACTTCCCCGGTTTCGACCCTACTCTGGGTCTAGCATGGTGGGAAGGTTCAACTAGCTCACGGAACTCTCTCTTAGTTCCTATCTCTTTTACTTAGGTCCGACTACTCTCGACTACTCTCGTTCCCGTACACTCCTCACTCGGAGTTATAATAATAATGTATATTAGTCTAGAAGCATCATTCTCGATGTCTCTAATGACTTTGGGAACTTTACTTAAATTCGGGTAATCTTAGGTTTAAGTGTTACCCTCACAATCATATGCTTATACATTCGGATATTTTCTTATACCGGGTAAAATCCTCATATAAGAGGTCGACCGTATCTCAAGGGAGTCACATAGTCCCTTAGGTCTCTTTTACCTTTCTTATATGTTTACATTATTGGCCTAACTTCAATCCTCTCGATGGAGGTTGTTTATCTCTCCACTCATATTTATTTCGTGGATTGTTTCAATAAGGTTCTCGAACCGTTATCGGGTATATACTCAACCCGTACATCTCCTCACATTTTAGGGAGTTCATATGTTTGTGTTATCGTTATACTTTAATCGATAGCTTGTGTGTGTTTGCATAATACCATTGGTTATGTGACTACCCGTTCAACGGGTTTCTAGTCAATCAGTACTCACTAAGAGTCGGTCTATGCACTAAGTTAGACCACACCGGCATACAAGTATGTTAGCTCATTCAACATACATCAAGGCATACATAATCAAACAAGGGATTATTTTCATGCTTTATTCTTGATTAAGCCGGCACACAAACACACAAATCAGAGTAACTCGGTTAGCATACAGGGCATGAGAAAATCATACCTTTCACCGGGATTTTTACTTTTACCGTGCCATCTCACCAAGCTCGGGTCACGCACGGTTCTCTGATAATGTTTCAACATTATATTAATACTAATATCATACGGAACATAATAAAATGTTACCCCCGTAGTTACCCCGTTATCCCGTTATCTCGGTTTCACTTTTATTAATTTGAGTTCTCACTTCTCAATCACTTCTTACACCTCCTAGGGCCTTTACATGCCACCAAACAAGGCCTTAACATCTTATAACATCATTAACATTTAAACCCCCATCATTTACAACCTTTAAAACACTCTCTGTAGGTTTCTGGGGGTGGTCCGGGACTTGGTCCTTACCCTAAGTCCCGGACCAATTGCAAACAAAACTCTCGGGTGAAAAACAACACCTGGTCCGGGACCTTGTCCTGGGGTATAGTCCCGGACCAAAGCAAGGGGTGTGTTCTCGGCATAGAAATAGGGGGTGGTCCGGGTCCTTGTCCATGGACTAGGTCCCGGACCCTGCTAAAACCTGCAACATAAATCATTTTTCAACCCCAATTCAATCCTTAATCCACACCCAATCTTTCCCTAATCTTTCCACAATTCCTACATGATTAATCACTTAAAACATGCTCTAAACCTCTTCAAATCATGGGTTATACCCTTACACAAATTCTTGCTCCAAATCACAAATTCTTGCATTCTTGTTTCAACAACTTGCACACTTGTGCATTTTTCTAACTTCTCCTCAACTCTCTGCATTATGTTCTCTTTCATTTTGACCATTCCTTATCTTCCACATATTGCACATCTCATACCAAGTTCCAAGACTCACTCTCAAAGCCTTAAATCTTCTTTGTTTTCTAGAAACTCCTAAGGCACTAAACCACTCTTTTGCTACAGATTTTTGCATCATTTTCCTCCCTTGAACAAGCCTTCCTAAAGTGGTTAACTAACTCAAATAAGTCTCCATCCACACCTAGTTTCTCTAGGTCATTCCTCACACACAACAATGCTCAAACCACTCAAATTTCTACACAAATTTTGCCATAACTTGGCCACTTTTCTAACTTTGCCCAAAACTCATTTCTTCACATGAATCATCCTAAAACTAGCCAAACCACAAGGGTTCTATCAGCACTCAATATTTTCCTCATTAATCAAGCAAAACTCATTAAACACCATAAAGCATAATTCATCATATATATAGCTCCCAAAACAAGCATTAACTCACAAAGGTTTTCTCACTTGCATTATTTCTATGCAAGCACCTTATCACCACAACTCAAGTGGGGTTCATTCATTTTATTAACCCTTCCCAAATCCTAATACATATAGGCCACTAAGATAGGTTTCTTACCTTAAATTTTCTTAAGTTTCCTTTTATTCTCTCTCCTCTTCTCCCCTCTTCTTCCTTCAAAATCGGCCAAGGCAATTCATTTGCCCATTTCTCTAGCCACATTCAAATTGCAAAATAAGCACCAAGGAGCTCCCTTAGGCTCACCAAATAAACTAAAATTCACAAGGATGCTTAAAGCACCAAATTAGGTTTTACCTTTGGAATTTCTTGAATGGTTTTCAACTCTTGAATCTTAAGAGGGACTCCCACCACCATTAAAGCTTGGAGAATATCTCAAACAAGGAAGAAAAGCTAGTCATTACCAAAAGCCAAAATCGGCCAAGGTGAGAAAATGGAGAAACATGACTTTTTCATGGATATTTTTACCTTGCTAGAAAGGGAAGCTTCAAGCTTCAAGATTATGTGTTTTTCTCCTCAAATGGGCAACAACCATGAAAATAAAACTCAACCTTTTTGAGTTTTGAAAAGAGGGAAGTGTAGGGTTTGATGAGAGGAGTTCAAATATACAATTATTTTTCAATTCGGAGCAAGGATGAAGCTTGGGCAAGGAGAAGAAGGTGGAGAAGCCATGTGTGGAGCTTCCATGTCGCACAGCACACAGAGAGGGAGGAAAGAAATCGTAAAGAAGGGGAAAGAGAGAAAGAAGAAAAGAGAATGGGAGGAAAGAGAGAGAGAGGAAATTATTTTATGCTTTTTGCTTTTACTTTTCTCTCTCCTCCTTTCTTTCTTTCTTACTTATTTACTAGCTTAGAGTGTGTGTGTGAGTGGGTGACTCACCAATAAAACCGGCCCCCACAATATTAGAGAGCTGGAGCGTTTTTCGTTTTCTGACAGAAAACGCTCGTTATTTTACCCGGTTTGGCACTATTCACTAACCGGGCCCGTTTTTTGTTTTTTCGTTTCTTTATTTTTAATGGCTATTAAGCTTCCATTAATACCTAATTATAGTTATATAATCAACTATAATTTTTGCGGGTCCATTTGACCACTTAAAGTCACGTTTCGGGTTTTTTCTCGAAAAACGTGCTTTAAACTCCGTTAGCGTTTTAATCCATTATTTGGATCCGTTTCCTTCGGGAATCATTCCCGTATACTTATTAGGCCTAACTAAGCCTTAGGAATCCATCTCGGACCCTCTCGAGATCATATATCTCTTATACTCATTTAACGCGCATTTTAGCGTTTTTCGCTTTTCAAGCGTTTTCTCTTTTCTTTTGGTTTTATTCTTTTTACCAATACTCTCTAGGCACCATTAGGCCTTTTATAATCATATTAGAGTAATTTAATCGCCATTCTTAGATCCGGGGTATTAAAGTAACACTCCATTTTCTCTCTCTCATTTGAGCATAATATCAACCTAGCAATGGTGGTGGATTCACCTTCTTGAACCAAGGGCTAAAACCCCTCCTAAAAGCTTTAAAAGGTAAACCCTAGAAATTTGTTTAAAACATCTCAATGAGTTAGTGTAAATCTGAGGGTTAGTATATTAATTATACTTGTTTTGTATTCTTTGGGTGATGGGAATGGAGTTTGGCAACTCCATTCCCAATGTGGCCGATTGGGGCAAGGAAGAAAGGAAGAAGAGAATTGAAAAGGGAATGAAGGAATTATAAGCTCAAGGTAAGAGCTCTTTACTAATGTTAATTTAATGCATTAGACTATAGGAATGGGCAACTAACTAAAGAACCCAAAATCTTGTATTGGTATTGTAGTATTGGAAGTTGGGTATTTGTGAGGAGGATTGAGTATTTGAGAATTAGTAAGTGGATAGTAGGCCTTGGAGCCAAATGATTGTGTATGAGTATTAGTATTGGTACTTGAAGAAGTGTGGGTGAATGTATGTTGTATTGATTGCTGGTAGGACCCTTGTATGGGTGTGGCTAGAGTAGGAATGAATTGGATGAAGGAGTATGTTTGTGGAGAAGTTAGAATTGTAGGTAGACTATGGCGAAATTTTGGTAGGAATTGAGCATTAAGGAATGACTTGGTGAATGGGAGAACCAAGGTATGTATTGGGGCTAGTAGAGATGTTCGATGACCATGGATTGGTAATTGGAGAATGGGGATGAATCACGTAAAAATCTGTAGCAAGAGGTATTGGATTTCATTGGAGGAATTAGCAAGAATGAGAGTACAAGGTTTAGTAAAATGAATGCTGGAATTGGGCATAGATGTTGTAATTGCTTGGAAATGTATTTGGGATGCTAGTAATGGTATTGGTAGTAGAAGTATTGGATGGGAGAATTGAGTTTTAAAATCCGTAGCATAGGTGTAACAAAAACTGTTACATGTGTTGTAGAAGCAGTAAGAAAATTGTGTAAGTTGTTTGACGAATTTAGTAATGGACTTGGAGGATGAATTAAGGTATTTTAGAAAGCCTAATTAGTGCTAAAACATGTTAGGATGTATGTAGGAAAATTGGGGAAGGAATGGGTAAGAAAGGAATTGAAAAACAAAGCCTGTAGCAGTGTTCTGCTACCGTCCGACCCAGAGCCTGGATCGGACAGTGGGTCGGACAAGGCTTAAGCAACGAGAATAAAACTTTCTGGAATGGTCCGACCCAGGGCCGTGAGTCGGACATGGGTCGGACAGGCAAAAAAAAACTGTTGTCGAATTTCCTGACTCCGTCCGACCCAGAGGATGAGTCGGACGTGGGTCGGACGCCACTTCGGCAACAGGATTGAACTTTCTGGAATGGTCCGACCCAGAGGAGTATGGGTCGGACGCAATAGTGCTGGGTCGGACGGGAAGAATTTCAGAGGGCGAAAATCTACTGGAATGGTCCGACCCAGGGCTTGGGTCGGACGGTGGGTCGGACGACCCATAACTTACAAAAAACAATGTTTTATTATATGACTATAGTAATCATATGTATGTATATATATGCCTATACACATGTAAGCATATATACGTAATAATGCACCAATAATGAAGGTAATGATGGTAAGAAAGTAAAGGCGTGAGTAAGGAAACAAGTTTAAGAAGTAATAAGGAAAAATGGTTTCATAACCAAGTAAGAAAGTAATAAAGTAGTATACATTGAGAGTATCAAAGAAGGAGTAAGTTAGATCAATAATGGATCATTGATCATACTACTTCATGTATGTATAGGAATCAAAAAGTTGATCCTCGAAGGAACCCGGTAGTACGTATACGACGGTGAATGGTATGATTTCTTCATGCCCTGTATCCTAACTTGGTTACCCCGATTTGTGTGCTTATGTGATCACCAATAAGATAAATGCACGAATCGGACTTATATTGCACTTAACTATGTTTGAACTATTTTATTCTTGTTGTATCTTCTTGAACAATTAGTTTGTATAATTCATGAAATGAATGAATGGAAATGAGAAGTATGTGTAAGTATTGTGTACTTGTGTATTGTATGTATGTATGGAAGTGAAGTACATACTTCTTCTAATTCCTAACAACCCAACTCCTAACTTGAGTAATGAGTAAATTGGAATGAGTAGAAGTCCGATATAGTTTCGGCCACGCGTGAGGATAAGGAAACACAAGAGGTTGGATCCGAATCCTGGCTATAATCTCTTCCATGGACCAAATCCCTTGAATGGGTAGCATCCTAGATTAGTGGGCCACCCTAAAGCCCGGTGGTGGGATGTAGTAATCCCTGCCCGGAGGTCGTACCGACTTAACTGGAAGTAAAGTATGTAAGAAGTAAGTACTGCATGTGTATTGGGCTTGACTATTGTAAGTCATTGACCTGGAGCGAAATGTATTGAACACCCGATTAACCTGGGTGTGTAATGAAGCTAACTGGACCTTTGTATGTATTGGAGAATTGTATCTCCGTATTGCGTATTGAGTATGTAATGAGTATGTAGTGTGTATGTGTATTCTGGAAGATGGTAAGTAAGCATTGGTTGACTTGTATTGTCTTCCAAGCATGTATTGTACTGTGCGTATGTATGTATACCTTGTGTAGTATTGCAGTATCGTGAATGAAAGCATGTAAGTATGTATGTATGTATGCATGTATTGCAAAATGAATTGCATGTATTCGACCAAATGGTCGGCGTACCCTCGCTAGTACGCGCGGTATGCGGTTATCATATTCAGCGTAAGCTGACCCCCTAGGGGGAACGTTTTTAGTGTGCAGGTACCCGAAGCAGACCTAGTCACAGAAGAGACCGATGGACATGCCTAGATTACTAGGAATGAAGTTAGATTGTAGTAAATGGTATAAGGCTTGTAGCCTTGCCTGTAGAAGTGTACCAAGGGGTACACTATAACGTAAGTTGCAAGTATGTAGTTGTGAGGAACGGGTAGTGGATAAACTCTTAATGAGTATGCGTGGAATTGAAGAGGTATCGTATTTGTATTTGGAACTCTGTAAAGTCGGTATGTGTAGTGTATTATCTTGTACTGAAGTATGGAGTTTTGTATTGAATGGAGTATTGTATTGAATGGAGTATTGTATTGAATGGAGTATTGTAGTACTCAGTAAGTGATGGGAGTATGTATTGTATTTGAGTAGTACTCAGATATTCCGGTCCATCAGACCGATGTTGTATGTATTAGTAGCCTTGTTAGTCACGTGGGTGGCTAACGGCATTGTACCACCCGCCGTTGAGTATGAATGTATCCGCTGCGTGAGTACGAATGTATAAGGAGATTGGACGGTAATGACGGTATTAGCGGTAGGGGTGTTACAAAAAGTGGTATCAGAGCGAAGTATCGCTCTGATGACTGGAAATACCGAGCTTAGGAATACCAAGTTAGGAATTAGAAGCTTAGGGCTAAGGGCTGAGTGTTAGCATTAGAGATATGCTAGTTAGCAACTACCGGTGAGTACCGGAAACCTACAATACCAGACCCGCCCTCCACATGCCCCACGGTATAACTTGGGAAATGACGCCAGAGAGAGGAAAAGCCTCTCATACTCGGGAAAAACCCAATCTGGCAGTTGTGAAGCAATCACACGGTAGACAAGAACTGACAAATAGTAGATACCAAGAAATGGAAGACCCGGAGATGGATCCCGGTTGAACCACAATACCCGCACTTAATAGCGGTGGAATAAGCACTCCAACCACCAGGAGGCTACAACTTACAACAGCATGGGGCGACATGCTCAGCAGTCGCAGAACCTAAATAAACAACCAGCAGCAGGAAAAGAAGCACTAACCGTGCAACGAGATGGAAACAGGAGCAGTAATGAAACCCGAGACACAAGTCTGCGGGACAACAGTAATAGCCAAGCAACACCACCAACGGTAAGCTAGCTGGCTAAGGACATAGTCGGGAGTGACTGACTCCAAAACTACAACGCCAAAAAGGTTACAAACCTGGCCAACATAGCTCAGACAGCTACAAGAATATTCACAAGATATAATCTGATGTAACTACAACCGTAGTGCCTAAACCAAATCAGGCTCAGTAACCACAACAAACGTGTGGGAACAAGCAACAAGGAACAACACAAGCTGGTCAAAGGGGAAGCTCCAAGGATTGGAGAAGTACCCTGATCAATGACAGCCATGTCAAACTCACTGAGAAGTTACTCAGAAGAGTAATTAACCTAAGTAAATGACCAACAAGATCAAAGGAAGAGTAAGCAAGACTACCAATTATGAGTGGAAACCATACCGTGACCGGTATCGGGTTACCCAAAAACCACCAGTACCGCGCACTTGCCACAGCAAGTGCAGTGAGAACAGGAACATGCAGGGGAGCACTAACACACCACAAGTACATAGTAGTGTACTGTGGCTGTAATGGAACAACTACAGGAATAAACACCCTAAAACTAGGGGAATGAAACGATGGAAAGGCCTGACGGCCTGACCACTATATTTAGAACACACCAGTCAGCGGGAAGCTGGACTTGGTCAAGTTTACATACATGGCTATGCCACGAAGAATTCCTTTTAAACACCGTACCATGATTTCAAACCAAATTCTTCTTCCAAAACCACAAACTCTATTTTAAACCTTGGATTCTAAAACCAAACCCACATGATTACGGTGAGTATCATACCATGATACAAGAGGAGTTGACGACAGAATACTTCACCTAGGCGTGTGACGAACACTACGAGTATACACAATTACGGGATGTGGGACAACCGCACTCTGAAGGAGCTTGCGGGCCTGACATATAGTTGGGTAAGTGGTAACATATCAACAAGGTACCCTACGTATGTATACATGTAGTGTGCGACACACGGGAAGTGGTCAACTCCGTCCTACGGACCATGAGTGAGTTCAAATCAGAACAGCTGGACACCTCAGACGATTAAGTATAAAGGAACTCAGAGAATCCATCTGAAGAAGAGGAATAAGAACTAGGGAGTGCAGAGAGCCCATACTAGTAAGTATAGACATTGGATGTGTCTTAGGACATCAAGAAAATACATGGCAGCTGGAAAGTATACCCAGCCTAAACACAGTAAGGCAATCGCCTGACGTGGACACCAGAATGCTCAACGAACGGGACAGAGTTCCCAAGAGCAATTACAAGATTACCACAAATATAATCCATCATCAAAGAGGATATTTAAACCTAGTCTCAAGCACTAGGAGCAAGTATAGACGGCCTACCCAACAACGGGAGACGTTATAACCCAGAGGAAATAGCTTAAATATACCACAAGGTGGTATAGGGATAACGTATCATAAACGCTAGCCGGATGTAACGGCATAACCTAACAACACCCAGGAGCAACCCTCGAAGGTGTCTGAGTTAACACAATCGAACAAGTGTCATGAAGAGAGCACGACAACCAGAACGGATATTCGGTTAGAATACCGAAGGGATTTCACTTAATAGGAAATACCCTAAATTACAAAAGGCACTGATTAGCATCAACTTGCCTCAAGGGCCTCCTATGAACGGAAGCGTGATGTCACGACTTACCATGGAGCCCAGTAAATACCTCCAACCTATGGGGTACACAAAGAATGGAAACGTGTATAAGCAGCTTGCAAAGAGCATAGCTTGCAGCAATAAGGCTTAAAAGCCACCAACCAACTACGTTGTGTGAACTCAAATGGTGGCAAAACCCACACCATTACTAATAGGACTTGCAAGAGATATTGTCCCATATGACAAGAAAACAACAACTGGACCATCAATTCAAATCCAACCTCCTGAGCGGCTTGGAGTAATGGTCAACTCAGTGTCACTGTCACTAGAGCATCAGTCTAGTATACAGTTGACAAGCTTTTAATTACCTACATGCCTTCTGTAGCAATGGCAGCACAGAGGCATAAGAATCGTAATAACGCTGAAGATGTAACAGAGGTTACTCTCCCAACACAATTTCCACACCGTGATGTATAGTGGTTCGGCCAATAATCCGGCCTATGTCCACTTCTAGACAGAGCTATTATTCATTCTTTGGTTTACAACCCTAGAGAGCTTTTGGGATGTGAGCTCCCTTTTTCTAACTTGAGTCCCTTACAAATGAGCCCTTCTACTCCTATTTATAGACTTTCTATCACTAAGTTTGCTCTTTAGCCCCTATACATGTGATGGTATTACATAGATATAGCTATCAGTCCTTTTAGGGGTCTCCGGACTGAAATACTGCTTCCGCATTGGACTAACTCTTCCGGACCGTCACTTTAACAATAATCCTTCCGGTAGTTACTCTATCGGTAGCGATCCTTCAGATAGCAACACTTCCGATAGCGGGTCCTCCGGTAGTAGGGCTTCCATCGATAGGCCATCTGACAATTGGCCTCCGGTAGACTCTCTTGGTAGATCCTTCCGCATCGGGGCCTTTCGGTAGCAGGCCTTCCGACAATTGGTCTCCGATAGTAGTCCTTCCGCTAGCAGGCCTTCGGTAGACACTTTAACCTTCCGCATGGTATATTTCATACCATTACATCAGTCTCACAAGTTCTACTTTTTAGCACTAAAAAGTGGAACTTATAAAAAGAAGATAAAATTTACACTTTGTACTTTTTTCTTTTCTACTATATATCTCCTAGTCCCACAAGTTCTTTTTCTTTTGCCTAAAAAGGAAATGAACTTAAAAACTTTAGGCTACATGAGAGCTTGTCTATCGGTCACCAAGAAGTCCCACAGGTTCCGGGGTGATGGAGTCCCACTTGTTCTCCTGAGAAAAGGTCTCCGTCCCTTGACCGTGCCATAATAAGAAATCCAAAGATCTGGAATTCCGAAGGGCCATAATAATCCCAAAAGACCATAATAATTCCAGAAGACCATAATAATCTCAAGAATTCCGAGATAATAATAATAATGGGATATTACTTCATAATCAGATGGGATATTACTTCATAATCAGATTTCTGCTTGAGTCACTTTATTCTTTGGACCTACATACCTAAATTTAACAAATTAAAAGATATTTGTCTTTTGGGCTGCCTGGAGCGACCGGACTTCCCAAAGGTTTTCTGTTAGTTAGAGTATATTAACCATGGGGATAAAAAATCCAAATATACAGCCTATAGTTTGCTTAGAGCAGCCTTTCTAAGTACATGGATAGCATATAAATTCTATTGCTTCCCAAAAGTTGGAGATTCTTATAATGAAGAATTTTAGACCGCCTTTTTTTGTTTTTTTTTTTCCAAGATCTCTTTTGGTAACCCCTTAGTTACACTTTCATGCTTTCACACTCTACACTACGTACACATGTGAGATCGTCGATTTAACACTCTACCGACTTTGAGCCGGTGAGAGTCGGATTAACACTCTACTGCCAGGACGCTGACAGTGAGATCGTCGGATGAATTACCTACCATCGTTGATGGTAGATCGTCGGATACAAATCACTCTACCATGGCCAATGGTGAGGTCGTCGGATACATTCTTTTTCTTTCTTTTTTCTTTTTCTTTCTTTTTTTTTTCAAGACTCGCTGGTCTTAGTTTTAAGTAAATCAGAAATTGTTTTTAAAATATTTCTTTTTTTTTTGAAAACTAGAGGGTGATCAATCCTCTAGAGAAAGTTTCGTAAACTTTCAAAAGAATTTTCAAAATGAAAAAATCTGAAAATTCGGTACCTCCTTTTACGGTGGGATGTCACTGCGGGTAGGACGTCATATCGCTATCGGTGTAGATTTTGAGGTTGCTGTCGGTGGTGTTCCTAGCGGAATGCCCACGGTCCAAACTTTTCAGCCCAAAGTTGTACCGGAACCTCGGTAGTAAATGCCAGCGTTCTGTTTAAGCCTAGACTTGTGCCATTCGGTCGCGGGCTTATACCTTCCGCATTTCATTACTTCTACTGGGCCGAAGCTTCTACCGGTAGTTCATGGCCCAAGTTTACTGTATACACGGTCGTTTCTAAGCAATATCATAATGGTGCTTTCCGGACGAAGTTTGGGAAGCATTCTCTGGTCCTTTTTCACATTCCTGCCACTGGTAAAGTTATCAGCCAGACGTTCACACATCCTGCCCCCGATATCGGTCGTTCGAAGAAAACCGGCTTCCAGAATACTCTTCTTTTCTACCGGAGGCGCACCCCAGTAGCTTGGTAGAGTTTTGATGGAACGGAGGAGTATAACCAGAAAACAGATCATTGGAAGTTCCTCGTCTTCGGTAGTCTTTGTGAGCTTTCAAAAATGCTCTGTATCTCCGGTGTCCAATGACCCTTTTTCTTCGAAGATTATCGCGGAGGCGACGACGTTCTACTAAACGCAATTGATGAGCATGTGATGTGATGATGCCAAGAAGATGAGGATGATTCTTCGCTACTATTGCTTAGCTGGGAGGAAAGTAGCTAGCGAGTATTTACCGGGGCAACGCTTGTCCCTTTGGACTCCAGTGGATGTCGAGACGGCAGAGAAGAGAAGTTGCTGTCGGTGAAGGAAAGGTGTGATGGCGCCCCGGTAAACTTTTTTATCCAACCCAAAACTCCTATCGGAAGCTTGACATTGTTACTCTGAATTTATGTGCCTATGCGGAAGCTACCGGAACAGGACGTGAGCTTTCGCTGTGGTGGGGAGTTTCTACCGGGGATATCCAAACTTCCACCGGAGAGAATATCCAACTACTACCGGAAGCCTACAGTTAAAACTCTATTAAATGCGGAGGGTCTCATCCAAACGTTTCTACCGGTAGTTCACCACTGTATTTTGTTGACACCACTTTCACCATATGCATCAGTTGTTGTCCTTATTCTTCCACTCCGACGTATCCCTCATGAGACATCAAACTTCAACCGGAGAGAAAATCAAAACTTCTACCGGAGGATGGAGTTGTTCGAAAATGCTAACAATTTGTACTTCTACCGGGAGACCACAGCCTAACATGTCTACCGGTAACTTCGGCACTTTTTACACCTTAAACCTGAATACCCGAGATGAATGACGTTCGACCAGAGATGTCATGCCCTCGGTAAAGAAGCTTCTACCGGAGCAAGACACTGTTCGCAGCTAGCGAGGACGGAACATTTCTACCGGGAGTTTTACCGCTGAGTATTTCCAACTGCCTCTTCAGAATACTTTCTTGACTGGGCCGATATTTCTTCCGATGCTTTTATTTTCGCTCCCAATTTTAGAATACGCCGATCGGGGTTATCTTCCGGACAGAGCTAAACTTTGGGCGACACAAACTTCCGGAGGCATCCATGGTATACGCTTTCCTCAGTGCAAAATTCCTATTGGGTTGACGCGTCTACTGTACCGAGGGAGTCAGCAAGCTGCTGCCAGCTCACAAGTTGCTACCGGAGGCAGCAATACAAACTAAGTTTCCGCCCTTTGTTGCTTGGTTTGATCGTCTGATCTGTTGCAAGGTACGATTGATTCCTCCGGAAGACGATAAAAACAAATCCGCATTAGGTCACAGAGAAAGGAATAATAATATCATAATCATTCAACATTCAACTGTCTAGTAGCCGAATAACAGGAAAATAGTCCTGCAAACTTTGCCGAGATAGAAGCAGTATTTTTGACAATGTATGCTCTGGAAATTAAGCTTAGGAATCAGACGATTTCATAGCAACGATAATAAAAATACAGGTACATTAAAATTCAAACGCAAATAGCTCCTACCAATTGCAAATATGCTAAGACGTACCCTCACTTATTTCAAAAAAGTTATCAAGGCAAGAGTAATCAGAATTTAGAGTAATCAGAATTTAGAAATAATTAACAGCTAGAACGCTTAAATATTTGAGCAGTACGAATCTGTGTCGCAACAAAAATCTGAAGTTAATTGTTACAGCTTAGGAAGTATAGCAGAAACTTGTTAAAATTCAAATAACGTAACGAAAAATCCCATGGAATGCGACAGTAAATAACAGTGGCAATTGGTCTTATTCGAACATATCAAGATTAGAACCAACAATGACATTGGTAAACTCAGCTTGTGCAGAAAAGAAGGCATAATCTGGGGTTTTTTAAAGCTGCAGTGAACATAGTTATAAAAAGATGCAGATATTGACATATATCGTATAATTCTGTTAGCTTATAACTCTGGCATTCAGAATTTATTTAACCAAATAGAATTATGCAAAGCGATCATATTGCGGCCTTTTAACAGAGGCAAAACAAGACTGAAAAAACCGAGTAAAACTTTGGTTGGTGTCAAAGCATATAGCAGCATCAGGCAGAGGCATAATGATATGGTCTTATGAGCTAAGGTCTGCTGGAGTTAGCTTAATAATGCAGCAGCAGTAATAGTCAAATAGTAGTAGCATGGTCGCCTAGAGACTGGGCAGGACTTTAACAAAAAACATTGAAGTAGCTTAAGCGAACTTATCCCTCCCACAAGAAAGTTAATATGCTCAACTTCTATGACCTTAAATCTTACCTTGGATTCTGCAAATTTATTGTTGGTTTTAGAGATGATTCCATACCTTTGATTCTCTGTAGAGTGGGAACTCCCGGATGGTTTTACGATCTTCTTTAGTATATGACCTTTTAATCAGTTGTATTTTGGTCATACAAGAGTGATAAGCTATCCACATTTTAATCAGAACACTTAATCAGAACATGTCTAGCATAACTATTTGCTAACGAATGGCTCAGGTCCACATGTTTCTGATTCCAGAGGTCGAATACTCAAGATAGGCACAACTGACAGAAGTAATAAAATAGTCCGCACTATTACCACATAACAACTAATTGCACTAAAGTATTTAAGGAGTTCATGACAGTACCTGTAAGCTTGGTTAAGGGGCTCATGCAGATCGCAACGCATTTAGATACATACAGTTAGCAACATTTAGCAGATGCGATTCTTTAATTTTATTTGTAACTGTATAAGCATATCTATTTGACTAGAAAAGATTGACAATCAGATTGCTTTTGTCGGTTGAACTGACCGTATTATCAGTAGTAAGATGGCGTTTTTTTTTAGAAGGGAGGAGCTAGAAAAAGAGATCTGGAACCGGTTTTCAGGAATAGAATACGGAATTTCCAGCCACCGAATCTGCTTCCTTTCTGGAGTCTTTGGAGATCAAACTTCTCCGACCGATAGCACTTCTCTGCAAAACTACGAAAATGCTGCTTCCTGTTAATCGAATTTTTATGCGAAAATGAAAGAGCCAAGAGAGGATGGTGAATCAGACAAATGTACTGAATAATCGGAAGAGGAGATTTCCCTGTTTAGGAGAAGCTTGTGTTGCTATGGATTTGCGGTTTCGTCCGTCTTTCTTCTTGATCGTGACGAAGATGAGATCGAGATCATCCTTTTGCTTAATCAGAGATCGAGACCGTATCTTATCTTGCCCTCTACCATCCCCTGCGACGAAGACTGGATTTGTCGGAGCGTAGGATTTGAATCGCTATCCATCGTCCCCCTGCATTGCCTTAGTATTTGTTGGCGAACTTCTGATGAACCTTTCTGGTTCCCCTACCTCCTTGGCTTTAATTAAATCGTGGTTAGCATATGTCCGCGCTGGCGGTGAGATTCCAATCCCAAGAGCTTACGCACTATCCATCGTTATCTGAATACGGTTCTCCATCTTTCGATTTGGCGAGAATCTTCAATTCCATGCCCTGAACGAACACCCGATGGAGTGAAGCTTTTGAAATTTCTTCTTTCGATCTCCCTCCGGAAGACAATTTGCATCTTCCTCAACAGATTCATGGATCTTGACTATCCGCCGTTATCGATTATGCCTCAAGATCCTCGTTCATTATTCCCTCCATTGTCGACCGTGAATTGTGGAGATGGTGCGAGCCGTGCCACAGGTGAATTAGGAATTCAAATCCATCGCGCTGAATCCGACTTGCAAGACCACGTGCAAGGGACCTTCAACTTCTATCGTTCGCCATCGAATTTCCTCGATCGAAGCATGCGAATCCTTCTTCTTTGAAGGTGACGAATCTAAGCGTGGTTGAATCGTGGTTGCTGATTTCCAGCAGTCAGTTTCCCACAGACGGCGCCAATGAAGATGTAACAGAGGTTACTCTCCCAACACAATTTCCACACCGTGATGTATAGTGGTTCGGCCAATAATCCGGCCTACGTCCACTTCTAGACAGAGCTATTATTCATTCTTTGGTTTACAACCCTAGAGAGCTTTTGGGATGTGAGCTCCCTTTTTCTAACTTGAGTCCCTTACAAATGAGCCCTTCTACTCCTATTTATAGACTTTCTATCACTAAGTTTGCTCTTTAGCCCCTATACATGTGATGGTATTACATAGATATAGCTATCACTCCTTTTACGGGTCTCCGGACTGAAATACTGCTTCCGCATTGGACTAACTCTTCCGGACCGTCACTTTAACAATAATCCTTCCGGTAGTTACTCTATCGGTAGCGATCCTTCAGATAGCAACACTTCCGATAGCGGGTCCTCCGGTAGTAGGGCTTCCATCGATAGGCCATCTGACAATTGGCCTCCGGTAGACTCTCTTGGTAGATCCTTCCGCATCGGGGCCTTTCGGTAGCAGGCCTTCCGACAATTGGTCTCCGATAGTAGTCCTTCCGCTAGCAGGCCTTCGGTAGACACTTTAACCTTCCGCATGGTATATTTCATACCATTACAAACGCCAACAATGGCCTAGTCCACACTTGGACACTACGAGAAACCAGAGGAAAGACACCTCTTGTTGACCAAAGATCATCAATGCTGTAACGATGTGAACCCTCAAAAAAGGCTTTCATCTACCATAACCACAAACTTGTGCATGTAGTTATTGCCAAGAGACAATCGAACAAGAATACGAGATTTCTGAACCACTACGCCTACAAGAGGCTTTGGACTGTAAAGGCGAGACGCTTAAAGAGCATAGAGACTCGAAGGAGTAAGTATACTCCATATGCACCCAAGCATGTGGTGAACCATTGTATAAAGACTAACATGGTAACCTTTTCATGAGACTTATAAGTGGTAACTAACCTCTCGACAAGAACCTTCACCTACCAGTGATGAAATACCCTCCAATTGGGGAACGGGACCAGAAAACCATTAATGTTCTTGGGATGTCCCGGTAATGTACATGCAAAAGTAAAACTGCATATCTAGAGCCTATAACCAATGCTCAGCACTGAGGAGACAGTAATTATCAGAAACAATTAATGTGAGTGCACATTGGGCACCACGAATGACCAACGCTCAAGAGAGCCTATGACCCGATGAATCACTTCATCCACAGTCAACCAAGACACTTGGTAAATTGCATTATCGATTATGAAATAATGTGAGGTAAGCCAACCCACACATGAAACCTGAATGGAAATGAAACATTCCCACATTGGGAATATAGTAACATTGCGGTACGCTACGACAACCGCCATACATATGAACTAGGACCTCCTAGTGTATTTACACCATAAGGAAATGGTACAAAGAGTAAGAATACGGTGCGCAACAAGCGACCGCTATGAGGAAGTAGTAGACAATGACATGAAGAATAAGTATCGAAGACAGTCAGAAATATTCCTCCCTATCACATAAGTGACTTACTGTCAAGCGTTCACGCCTCTACACTCTGTATGACTGAGTGTTTTGGTATTGCACTTGTACAACTAATGATCTAATGGGATGGCTGCGGATATGGAGAATGTAAACAGTAGTAAATCTTTCTTTTCACCACAAACATGGCATAAGCCAGTCAAGCATTCTTAGCAACAGATCGCACGAAGAGTGTAAACACACTATCAATCACAAGATGTGAATTTCATTGGAATAAAAAGGTGAAAGGAGATGTAAGAAAGTCACTTGGACCGACGCATTGAGAATGCAAGGTCATACAAGCAAAGAACACTTGTACTGAACCAGAAGAACTGGTATAATTCAGAAGCTAGTGACAACAGAGGGAGCACTACAACTTGGTAGTGACTTAACCTCGCCCGACAACAAGTCGGGCGGAGGAAACTTAGTGAATAATCGTGGGAGTACGAATAGTACGTGTAATAGATTACCAGAGAGCTGGTCATTGAGTTCAAACAGCGGTAAAAGAATACCACACTGTTAGTAAACCTTATTTCCACAATAGAGGGATAAAAAGGTGATGTATAGCACATTAAGGTTAACATGAAGGGTGAGTAACCCAAGTTATCTAGGTCGCGCAGCAGAAGCTAGTGGGCCCTAACTAAGAAATGTAATACACCAAGTAAGTACGAAAGAATGGCTATTAATGCCTTGAAGCCCAATACGCTAGAACTGAATTAATTATGAGTTAAATAAACTCATATAGGAATCCTCGGTGCAAAGACTAAACCATTGGTATGGTTAAGACCCCTTTGACCAGAGCATATTGTATAGTATATAATAGTGAAGCTAAATGCTTCAGATTGCCCGAATCGAGTAAACCAATGTTTAATAGTAACATATGCTAGATTACGTGGGCGTAATCCCTTTTAAGGGGGGTAGAGTGAAAACCGCTTAATGTAAGTTTCATGAATAAAACACAGAAACTATAATGTGCATAGCACAAATGGGAATTGATTTAAGGAGTGGTACTTATATTAAATAAACATACGTATTCATTCATATTGTAACTGTGGTAACTAGGCACGATAGATGCGAATACCATAGGATGAATACACCCACCTTGTAACCCCAGTGCAAAAGTAGTAGTAAAGAGGAGTAGAGCAACTCTTTGGGAAATGATAATCCCTGTAGTGTGTGCCTATCTGAAGTTAGACATGGCATTACGATGCATGAGTCGGTGTAAAACCGATGTATAACCTAGAGGAAATTGAGTTCCCTAGGTGATTGTCTAGAGACAATTGAGAATGAGTAGTGGACGGAGCTCCACAAGTATTGTATTCTTAAAGAAGTAGTACGAATTGACTAAGAGTAGTAGAGGAATGTAACCCACGAGTGGTGTATTCGTAAGTACGTCATTGGAAGTAAATTGAGGTCAGCTGAATTTCATGAGTACGGTATTCCCTAGTCCGAATAGTAGAGATAATAGAGGGTAAAGGAAGAAAGTGGAGAAGGTTAATGAAATTAGCACTTAGGCATCGAATTATGAGGAGAGTATTTGGGAAGTAGATTGAGAATGGTTGATGGACTGGATTCCATCCTTTGGAGTTGTATGAAATTGTAATTATGACTAGGAAGGGTAAAAAGGTAGAAAATGAAAATGATTGAATTATCTGTTGTTTGAAACGGATATGGGAAGTCGAACTTCATCCTGATCAGATCAAGGGAAGCCGAACACAAATTGGGGTGGAAAGATAGTTCAACACTGATGCTGATCACATCAGGGTCGAATGATTCTTGAAGCTCCCCTCAAGTGGTCACAAGAATCACGCATAGGGTAGAAGCAATAAATATAAACCGGAATTGGAGTTGTATGCTTTGGAAGATTTCTAAGTAGTAGTTGCGGAAGAATCTTCTTAGCCTGAAGATGAAGGATTTGCTAGAAGCGTATGCCTGAGAAGGTAGTAGAGTATCGTATTGTATTATTCCAAGGGCAGCGGGACATAGAGGAGTTCTGTGTCTAGAAGACCTGAGTGCCTGCGGGATTGTAATGTGTATTGCATTGCTTTGGGGATAGCTTTGCACTGTATGTATGTATAAATTTTGTAATAAGGAACCGGATGGTTGGTAATAATGCGGATTGGAGTAATTATTGTACATTGGTAAGGTATGGAAAGTAGAAATCTTGAGTAATGGATTGAGGAGTTGTAAGGAGGAAGAATGTACGACGTCCGGCATAGACAAGTATGAATGAGCAAGCATTGCAACCCTATAACCTTGAGCAACTTTGAGGACAAAGTTCTTAAGGGGGTAGATTGAAATACCCCAAACTTAAATATAGTGATTAATATAATTCTAATCCTTATTTAAGAGCCTAATAATGCGTAAGTAATATTGGTAAGGAAAAATAAATCCAAAAGAAATAAAGAAACGCTTAAAAAGTGAAAAACGCTAAGTAAGCGTTAAATAACCATAAGAGGTGCGAGACCTCGGTTAGAATATTATATGGATCCCAAAGGTTTAATAAGACCTAAATAATATATGGGAACAACTCCCGAAGAAAACGGATCCAAATAATGTATTAAAACGCTAATAGAGCTTTAACACACGTTTTTCGAGAAGACCTGAAAACGTGATTTTAAGTGGTCAAACGAACCCGTAAAAATTATAAGTCATTAAATAAATATTATTAAGCAGTTATGGAAGCTTAATGACCAATAAAAATAAAATAACGAGAAAATTCCGGAAAACGGGCCCGGTTAGAGAACAGTACCTAAACCGGGTAAAATAACGAGCGTTTTCTGTAAAAGACGAAAAACGCTCCAACTAGTATACTGTATGGGGGCCGGTTTTTACTAGGTAAATAACTCCCTCACACACACTCACACAACTAGCAAATTAAATGAGAGGTCAAAAGCAAAAAGAGAAAAGTGGGTACATTACCTTTTCTCTCACCTCTCCCTTCCTCATTTTTTTATTCTCCCACCTCCCTCCTTCCCTCCCAGCCGATTTCTCTCACCTTCTCCCCCTACATCTGCGATTTTGAGAGCTCCAACAACAACAATGGCAACTCCACCTTCTTCTCCATGCTCTATCTCCATTTGAGCTCCAATCACAAAAATAATTACATATTTGTAATCCCCTCATCATCCTCTACATTCCTCTCTCTTCAAAATTCGAAAAGGATGAATTTCATCTCCATGGGTTTTCCCCATTTGAAGAGAAAAGCACACCACTATGGAGCTTGGAGTCTCCTCTTTCCAACAAGGTAAAAATCTACATGAAAAACTCATGTTTTCACCATCTCCTTTCATAACCGATTTTACCTCCTTGTAACACTCCATTTTCTCTCTCTCTTTTGAGCATAATATCAACCTAGCAATGGTGGTGGATTCACCTTCTTGAACCAAGGGCTAAAACCCCTCCTAAAAGCTTCAAAAGGTAAACCCTAGAAATTTGTTTAAAACATCTCAATGAGTTAGTATAAATCTGAGGGTTAGTATATTAATTATACTTGTTTTGTATGCTTTGGGTGATGGGAATGGAGTTTGGCAACTCCATTCCCAATGTGGCCGATTTGGGCAAGGAAGAAAGGAAGAAGAGAATTGAAAAGGGAATGAAGGAATTATAAGCTCAAGGTAAGAGCTCTTTACTAATGTTAATTTAATGCATTAGACTATGGGAATGGGCAACTAACTAAAGAACCCAAAATCTTGTATTGGTATTGTAGTATTGGAAGTTGGGTATTTGTGAGGAGGATTGAGTATTTGAGAATTAGTATGTGGATAGTAGGCCTTGGAGCCAAATGATTGTGTATGAGTATTAGTATTGGTATTTGAAGAAGTATGGGTGAATGTATGTTGTATTGATTGCTGGTAGGACCCTTGTATGGGTGTGGCTAGAGTAGGAATGAATTGGATGAAGGAGTATGTTTGTGGAGAAGTTAGAATTGTAGGTAGACTATGGCGAAATTTTGGTAGGAATTGAGCATTAAGGAATGACTTGGTGAATGGGAGAACCAAGGTATGTATTGGGGCTAGTAGAGATGTTCAATGACCATGGATTGGTAATTGGAGAATGAGGATGAAGCATGTAAAAATCTGTAGCAAGAGGTATTGGATTTCATTGGAGGAATTAGCAAGAATGAGAGTACAAGGTTTAGTAAAATGAATGTTGGACTTGGGCATAGATGTTGTAATTGCTTGGAAATGTATTTGGGATGCTAGTAATGGTATTGGTAGTAGAAGTATTGGATGGGAGAATTGAGTTTTAAAATCCGTAGCATAGGTGTAACAAAAACTGTTACATGTGTTGTAGAAGCAGTAAGAAAATTGTGTAAGTTGTTTGACGAATTTAGTAATGGACTTGGAGGATGAATTAAGGTATTTTAGAAAGCCTAATTAGTGCTAAAACATGTTAGGATGTATGTAGGAAAATTGGGGAAGGAATGGGTAAGAAAGGAATTGAAAAACAAAGCCTGTAGCAGTGTTCTGCTACCGTCCGACCCAGAGCCTGGATCGGACAGTGGGTCGGACAAGGCTTAAGCAACGAGAATAAAACTTTCTGGAATGGTCCGACCCAGGGCCGTGAGTCGGACATGGGTCGGACAGGCAAAAAAAAACTGTTGTCGAAGTTCCTGACTCCGTCCGACCCAGAGGATGAGTCGGACGTGGGTCGGACGCCACTTGGGCAACAGGATTGAACTTTCTGGAATGGTCCGACTCAGAGGAGTATGGGTCGGACGGAATAGTGCTGGGTCGGACGGGAAGAATTTCAGAGGACGAAAATCTACTGGAATGGTCCGACCCAGGGCTTGGGTCGGACGGTGGGTCGGACGACCCATAACTTACAAAAAAAAATGTTTTATTATATGACTATAGTAACCTATACACATGTAAGCATATATACGTAATAATGCACCAATAATGAAGGTAATGATGGTAAGAAAGTAAAGGCGTGAGTAAGGAAACAAGTTTAAGAAGTAATAAGGAAAAATGGTTTCATAACCAAGTAAGAAAGTAATAAAGTAGTAAGTATACATTGAGAGTATCAAAGAAGGAGTAAGTTAGATCAATAATGGATCATTGATCATACTACTTCATGTATGTATAGGAATCAAAAAGTTGATCCTCGAAGGAACCCGGTAGTACGTATACGACGGTGAACGGTATGATTTCTTCATGCCCTGTATCCTAACTTGGTTACCCCGATTTGTGTGCTTATGTGATCACCAATAAGATAAATGCACGAATCGGACTTATATTGCACTTAACTGTGTTTGAACTATTTTGTTCTTGTTGTATCTTCTTGAACAATTAGTTTGTATAATTCATGAAATGAATGAATGGAAATGAGAAGTATGTGTAAGTATTGTGTACTTGTGTATTGTATGTATGTATGGAAGTGAAGTACTGACTTCTACTAATTCCTAACAACCCAACTCCTAACTTGAGTAATGAGTAAATTGGAATGAGTAGAAGTCCGATATAGTTTCGGCCACGCGTGAGGATAAGGAAACACAAGAGGTTGGATCCGAATCCTGGCTATAATCTCTTCCATGGACCAAATCCCTTGAATGGGTAGCATCCTGGATTAGTGGGCCACCCTAAAGCCCGGTGGTGGGATGTAGTAATCCCTGCCCGGAGGTCGTACCGACTTAACTGGAAGTAAAGTATGTAAGAAGTAAGTATTGCATGTGTATTGGTCTTGACTATTGTAAGTCATTGACCTGGAGCAAAAAGTATTGAACACCCGATTAACCCGGGTGTGTAATGAAGCTAACTGGACCTTTGTATGTATTGGAGAATTGTATCTCCGTATTGCGTATTGAGTATGTAATGAGTATGTATTGTGTATGTGTATTCTGGAAGATGGTAAGTAAGCATTGGTTGACTTGTATTGTCTTCCAAGCATGTATTGTACTGTGCGTATGTATGTATACCTTGTGTAGTATTGCAGTATCGTGAATGAAAGCATGTAAGTATGTATGTATGTATGCATGTATTGCAAAATGAATTGCATGTATTCGACCAAATGGTCGGCGTACCCTCGCTAGTACGCGGGGTATGCGGTTATCATATTCAGCGTAAGCTGACCCCCTAGGGGGAACGTTTTTAGTGTGCAGGTACCCGAAGCAGACCTAGTCACAGAAGAGACCGGTGGACATGCCTAGATTACTAGGAATGAAGTTAGATTGTAGTAAATGGTATAAGGCTTGTAGCCTTGCCTGTAGAAGTGTACCAAGGGGTACACTATTACGTAAGTTGCAAGTATGTAGTTGTGAGGAACGGGTAGTGGATAGACTCTTAATGAGTATGCGTGGAATTGAAGAGGTATCGTATTTGTATTTGGAACTCAGTAAACTCGGTATGTGTAGTGTATTATCTTGTACTGAAGTATGGAGTTTTGTATTGAATGGAGTATTGTATTGAATGGAGTATTGTAGTACTCAGTAAGTGATGGGAGTATGTATTGTATTTGAGTAGTACTCGGATATTCCGGTCCATCAGACCGATGTTGTATGTATTAGTAGCCTTGTTAGTCACGTGGGTGGCTAACGGCATTGTACCACCCGCCGTTGAGTATGAATGTATCCGCTGCGTGAGTACGAATGTATAAGGAGATTGGACGGTAATGACGGTATTAGCGGTAGGGGTGTTACATTTATTCTTCTGATTTCTATGAGTTTATTCACTCATAATCTTCATATTTTCATGTTGATTCAGTGGGTTAACCATTTGGAGCAAGGGTAGCCGAAAGTCAAAGGAAAAATCATTCTTTAAGGCATTTTGCCAAGGTAAAACCTATTACCATAGCACCTTGTTGTTGTCTAGCTATTCCCCATGTTTTTATGGTGAATTTAACACCATGTGGTGTTCTTGATTCAGGCCGAAACCCTTTGGAGACTACCTTGCATTTTTAAGGTGATTTTTGCCTTAAATCTTACATTTAATTGTTCTTTATGGTTAGCTCATGCTTGGAGTATAACCATATATTATTTTGATGTATTAAACATGTCTAAATGATGTGGTGATTTTTCCTCCTAGCTTCCAAGTTGGTATTAAGGCTAAACCCAGGTATAAACACCTTAAACTTATGATTTTATGATTTTTCAGCTCATATATTATATGTTCCGAGAGTGGAGTTATTTAAATGGGTGATTTAACCTAAGTATGGAAAAAAAGACTTAGATAAAATAAGCTAGTCATTTAAGTGATTTAATTAACATAATGGTCAAATTATGACATTATGTGGAAAAATAAATAAGCTACAGCAAGGCCGAGAGTTTATAGTATATTTTGAGCTATTTATGTGTAATTTTATGTTATAAAGCAAAGTTGTAATAAGGCCATGTCATTAGGCCATTTTAATTTAAGTTTAAAAGCTTATTTAATTTAATTTATGCTTCTATAGTTAAGTTTGGGGTCAAACGGTAATTACTAGTAAATATAAAGTCGTGGGCATAAATTAGAGGAATTTAGGGTTTTAAATGAATTTAATAAAAATTATAACATTTTATAAAGTTTTGGGTCAAAATTGTAAAAAGAGAAAAGTATAGGGTATAATTGATAATTACCGAGAGTTTGGGTCCAATTTGGTGTTAGAAGTCTAAGTTGACTATATAGGAGACTTTGACCAAGTTTGGAGAATTTAAGGAATTAAAATACTACCTTATAATAAGATAGGTATTAAATTGTAAAAGATTTATAAGAGTTGGGGTGATATTGTGATTTCCGAAACTTAGGGGTACTAAATGGAATTTAGAACAGACCTTAGGTTATTAGGAATTTTCTGAACTTTATTTGGTTAAATTTGCAGTTTATATGAATTATATAAGTATAATATATGATATTTCATATCATTGTTACAAATGTGTAACATATGGGTATATACCGAGAATTATAGAAAGTATAAGGTTAGGAATGATATTTATAACCTTTTGGTATAGTTTGGTAATTTTTGGAGTTATATATAAGGTTTTATTAAGATATATGTATAATATATAGTTTTAATGACATTAGAAAACTATATATTATAAATTGGGGAGATTTGGTAATTATACAAAGTTAGGTGGTAGGAATTAAATTAAAACATACCCTAGGGTCTGTTCGGTAATTATAAGCCTTAAAACTATAGGTTATAATTATATTAAGGTTTAAGGATTATAATATAAGGTATATATTATAAGTGTAACAATGAAATATAATTTGGGGTTGATTTGTAATTTATGGAAGTAAAGTGGGAGATAATAAAAAACCGAGAGTATAAGGGGCTGTTTGGTATTTAATAACCATTTATAACTATAGGTTATAATTATTTTAATGACATAAATGTCATAATATATGTTATATAACTATAATATAACATTATATAAAATATGTGGTGGATTTAGTAAATATTTAAGAAAATAGGTGCTGTTCGGTAATATGGACATTTTTGAATGAAAATTTATAATATGGTTTTTAATGTCATAAGGGGTGTAACATTTATAATATAAGAAATATTCATTAAAAGAGAATGAATATATTATAAAGACTTACCATATAATAAATAGTCCCATAATACATGTATATAAATAAATATATGTTATGGTGTGGAAAAATATAATATGGTTCAATAACCATGTAATATCATAATTAAAATGATATAAGATAAGAGAAAAGAATTACAAACATTAGATATGGAAATTCTAATGTTAGGAGTATACATGGAATAATAAGGATTTATATAATTCAAAGTATTTTTACATATGAATTATACTACATTAAACTTGGAAAAACAAACCTTAGGAAAATAAATACTAAGGTGAAATGTATAATATATGATTAAGAATAATACATGCAATATAGAAACAAACTATATAATATACAAGGGTATACTGAATTACATGCGATAACCAAGTTCAAACTTTAAGTATATTAAAATACGTGAAATACCCCAAACCTTGGTATGTTGGTTAAACATTAAAACATGATTATTAAGACTAAAAAAGTCTTAGAAACATTAGTAAACAATTTAAACAAAAGAAACACAAAATGTGCTTTAAAGTCAATAAGAGCTAAAATGTGCTCTAAGCTTGGAATAAGCTTGGGTAAGACCTAATGAACTTACCAAGACCTTATATATGTATTAATGAACATATTAAATCAATTACCTAAGAAAACCAAGCTTGAAAACAAGTTAAAACACAAAATGTGCTTTAAGAAGTCTTAAAGCACATTTTTGAAAAATTGTCTTGTAAATGGGTTTTGAGTGGCTAAATGTCCATCATTACTCTTAAATATATATGTGTACTATATAGTATCACATGTGGGTGGCTATATTAATGGGAAATCAAAATTTTCACTTCTAAGCGCCTTGTTTAGGTGAATAGTGATTTTTATAAGCTAGTTTATAACATATGTTGTATTAAGTAATTAAATTGACAAACAAAGACTAAAATACCCTCATTATATATAGGGGCCGGTTTTCTAAGTGTGGTGACTCACCACTCTCTAGTTGATATAATAAGTAAGTAAAGAAAACTAATTAAACTTACTTTTTACTTTATATCTAAATATCTCTTAAAAGCAAATTCTATCTCATTCTCTCTTTTCCTTCCTTCATTTCCCACGGTCACAATCTTCTTCTTCTTCCTTCCTTCTTGCTTCTCTCTCTCGGTAATACCACTACCACCATAGAAACTCCACTTTGACCTCTTGTAAATCTTGCTCACTTGTTCAAATCAAAACAAACACCACCAATCTCTTCCTCTCATCAAGCTCTTCATTCCTATCTTCTCAAAACTCCAAGAGCCCCATTTCGGTGCCAAGGTGTTCCACCATTGAAGGAGCTTGAGCTTGTATTTTGACATATTGTTACCTCCTTTGCTTCTAGGTAAGGAATCTCAAAGAAAAATCATGTTCCTCCATGTTTTTTGACCGAAAATACACATTGATATAGCTCTTTGTGTGACTTGTTCTAGCTTCATTTCAACTCTTCATGGACTAGGTGGAGTCCTCTCTTGTTAATATTCAAACTCTCTCAAAGATCAAGGTAAAACAACTACATTAATGTTTTTGAAACAATGTAAAATTAGGGTTTACAATGAGATGAAGCTCAAAGCTTGAATACTCATTATGGTGTTTGTATATTGTTTAGAGCTTGACAAGGAATCAAAATACCATACGGTTTTGTAAGGAAACAAGAAGGAAGTGTTTTGGAAAAGAGGTAAATCTACTAACCAAATGTGTTTAATGCCTTAGGAGAAATGAGCTTATAAATGCTTATTAAAACTACCTAAAGAGCAAATGGTGAATGACTTAGTAAAGTGTTCTCAAGAGCTAGTAAAAGGCATATGTGTTGTAGTGTATTTGCAGGTTAAAGGCAAATATATTGTGGAAATTCAGTGTTTATGATTTAGCATCTTAAGGGCCTAAGAGCCATGCATTTTAAGGGCCTAAGTGCCATGCAATTTAAATTATGCACTATATTGTAATGTAGTGTGAATTTGGTGAAGTTTGTGTATGAGAGTGTTCTTGGTGATTCTAGATGTTCTTGTGTGTTTAATGGAGAAAGCAAAGTGTTTAGGCTTAGTAATGTTCTAGGGGAATCCATGTCAAAATTTAGGTAAGAGTAAGAAGTTCTAAGTGTTTACATAAGTTTGGTGAGTTAGAAATGTAGGAAATGAATAAGGAGTTCATGATGTTTTAAAGGAATTTTGATGAACTAGGAAGTACTCTAGAGTGTAATAAGGACTTAGGCATGATCTTGAGATTTAGTAAGTACCAAAGTCACTTTGGGACTTAGGTAAATACCTAGGCAAACTTTGGTAAAATAAGGAGAAGTGTACACTAAAAAGAGTTTCAAGAAGGATATAAGGATTAGTTGTGAGAGATGATGCTTGGGAGATATGTTAAAATAAGGAGAAGCTTTTGGGATAGTAGTTATCATAGGTATGAAACACCACTTGAAAAACTAGGAGAAAACATTGTAAGTGTTAGGAATTTTGTGAAGATATATAAAGGTTTAAGGAATTAGAAATGAGTTATGAGTGTTTAAGGATGTCTTAAGGTGTGTTTAAAGTGCCCAAATGAGGTTAGGGAGTACTAGGTTATATGGGGTGAAGTTTGGAGTTGAATGTAAAAGGAAAACAAAGATTTGGGGCAGACCGGACTTGCGACCGGACTTGCAAGTTCGGTCGGGCCCAGTTTACCCTGCGAGAATTGGCTTCTGGAATGGACCGACCTTGGGGACCGGACTTGCAAGGTCGGTCGGGCTTGTATTTTGTACGGATTGAGTTACTGGAATCGACCGGACATAGGACCGGACTTGGCAAGTCCGGTCGGGCTAAATTTCAAAGGGAAGAAACTCTCGGGAATAGACCGAACATGCGACCGGACTTACAAGGTCGGTCGGAGTAGAAAATTTTGACGGAAATGTGTTCTGGAATCGACCGGACTTGGACAAGTCCGGTCGGCAAGGTCGGTCGGACCTAAACTTGTAAAAAAAAAAAAAAAAATGTGACTTATGTAGTTAACCCTAGGGTGTATAATGAAGGTAACCTAGGGTAAGATAGACATTAAAACATGTCATACAATCATGTTAAATACTTAGTAAGTGTGAAGTTAAATAAATAATTAACCGACGTTACTAATGTGTATAGGATTCTCTCAAGGTGGAAACGAAACGAGGCAAGGACCAAGGTATGGTTTTCTTGCAGTCTGTTGCTACCGGTTTACACCGGCTTGGATGTTGTTTGCTTTTCTGTGTGTTACGACCTTATAAGATTAAGGCATGAAAAGAGTTTACAGTTGTTATACATTAAGATGTTGTAAGGTTGTGACTCCTTTCCCTTGGTTGTCTAACAAGACCTAAATTTTGCTTGTATGTGACTTAACAAATATTGTGTGATCACTAACAAGTGCTAATCGGGGGAATGAGGAGTCCGGTTGTTCCGGCCACGCGTGTGATGGATGGGGTCGATATCATATCCGGTTCGGCTCTCTTGGTGTATGTATAGGTGGTATTCCAATTTGGTTTCTACCTTCCCTTAGCTTATCCAAAGCTAGTTACTGACTCACGTCGGGCCACAGGGGCATACGTATGTTATTTCGGTGTGCTTGGGATTACTATATCCGACACACCTTGGGTATAAGTTAACCGTTCTATATAACTGGACGGTAACGAGGTTGGTAACGAGCTTAACATGGGATTGGTAAAAATCTCTAGGCTCACATGGTATACTAACTATGGTGGAAGGTTCCTTGTGAGGACCGATTTATGGTGTTATGTATTGTTATGATGCTATGCAATTTCCCTTGCTATGCTATGGTGTATATATTATATGTTGGATGTTCTAAAATGAATGCCATGTTATTATGACAATTGGTTGCGCGTATCCCGGTAGCCGATGGGCTGCGCGTTAGCCATACCAGCAAAGGTTGCTGACCCCCTCGGGGCTCCATATTTTATTGCAGGATGAGGATCGAAGAAGCAGAGTGGCTCTAGGTCCTAGGTTGTTGATGTACTTTTGGCTATGTTGGTTGTTGAGCCCGGGATGCGCCTGTGCTCCCGAGGCATTACATTTTGGTACCGTTTGTTAAACTGGTGGTGATTATGGTTGTAGGTGTGTTGTAAATTAAATACTCGGTATGGTTGGTTTTGTTTATATATGGATGTTAGATTCTATGCTCGGGAGTCTGATCATCAGACTGATACACTTGTATTTATTCTGCCTAGTTAACCACGTGGGTGGTTAACGGCGTTGTAACACCAAAGCGTTTAGTTATTGTTTGGTTGGTTATTTCCGCTGCGATTTCGGTAGTTGTTAGAGCGTTGTAGGGGTGTTACAAAAAGTGGTATCAGAGCGAAGTATCGCTCTGATGACTAGAATACCGAGCTTAGGGATATACCGAGTTAGGAAACCTAGCTACAAGTACCTAAGTGAACAGATTTGGAAAGGTTAACCACTAACTAAGTGTGGAATTACCTGGTTGTCGGGAAGATGCTATAACCATTGGACCGATAAGTGTGCAAGCATAATGCTAATGAGATGTTCATATGAATTCAGATGGCAGGTAGACCACGAGGTAGAGGCCGGGCCGCGGGCGGTACTGGAGATTTGGGTGACCAGGGCGATGATACTACGGCACAGACTATGGCTGAGGCAGTTGCAGCCGCCGTAGCCCAGTTGGTACCCGATCTGGTTGCTGCTATAGCAAGGGCAACAGCCCGGAGTTCAGCCACCACCACCACCGCCACGAGAGACCAATTGGGTCAAGGCGTTGGCTGATCTTAGACCGCCATCATTCAATGGGGACTGATCCTCGAAAGCTGGAGGCGTACATCTCCGAACTGGAGACCCTACGAGACCTTGGCAGTACCTGCTGAAGCTAAGGTCCGTCTTGCCGCTTACTACTTGAAGGGTACGGCACAGAGTTGGTGGAAGTTGGTGAAGGAGGACAGGATGGCTGATCCAGAATTTGGTTGGAGGGAGTACACGGCTCTGCTGCGAGCCAAGTACTACCCGGTACACGTGCAGGAGGCCAAGCGCCTCGAGCTGGATAGTCTGAGGCAGGGGGATAAGATGTCGGATGATGACTACTATACCGCATTCACCGGCCTTATCCACCTGTTACCAGACCTTGGGTATTCGAACCGAGTGTTGGTGAACCGGTTCTACAATGGACTAAGCCACCGTCTCCGCTATGGGATGGGGCCAGCTGAGTATACTACCTTGCAGGTAATTGGAGTACTTTGTTGTGAATCAATCTATACCTTGAGTGAATGTTAATGTGAGTTGGTGAGTTGTTTTTGCGGGGCATGACTGACATCCTAAATTCAGGAGTGCTATCATGCCGCTGCTAAGGTTGAAATTACCGTCCGTCTGAGGGACGAGGAGAATGCGCACAAGCGCAAGGCCACCAACATGGGCCAGAGTCAGCAAGGGTATGGGGGAGGAAAGAAAAAGAAACCCTACCCTCAGCCCCAGAAGGGTCAGTACCAGGGTGACAAGGGCCAAGCCCAGACCACCACAACTGATGAGCCACTGAAGCTCACGTATGCGTACGCGGCGAAGCCTCTACGCTCCTACCCGCCTAAGGGTAATTACTTAACCATGTGTATCTAGTTGAGGTGTATGTTGTTGAGATGGAAGTGAGTATTGATTTGTGTTGCTATAGCAGCTAGCGCGGGTTTTGGACCGGAGCGCCACTTTTACTGTAAGTGGTGCAATGGAGACCACCCGGCAAAGACTGCAAGGGGAATGATGTGAGGTGTCGCCACTGCCAGAAGATGGGGCACCGCGAGTTTGAGTGTTGGACGAACCCCAACACAGGAACTACAAGCCAAAGGGGCAGTGGAAGGGTAATACTACCACGACCACTGAAGGCCCGAAGGCGATCATTCAGCAGACTTCTGACAAGAAGTACACTGAATCCCAGAAGGGGAAGGGTACGGGGTCTGGCAAGGCCGCCCTGAATGTGGTGGACCGGTCTGAGGCACCAGGATCCTCTTCGAGACCAGGTACCGCCTAAACTATTAAATGAAAAAGTGATTGCTTACCGCATTTCATGCATGAGTGTTAGCAAGTCTAAGGGTATAAACATATAAGTAAAGAGTTAGAATATAATGTGGAAAACACCTAAAGTTAGGCAATTTGAAACTTAGGAACCTTCAATATCTGTTATCCAATCCCGCCCACACCAAACCCCGAAGAGACCACCATCAGCATCACCGAATTCCCACTGGAGCAATGTCAGGTTATCCAACCAGGTATGATACTCTTAAATGGATACCTGACACCGGAAGCACAAATCCACATCATCAGACGTTGCAACGAACTTGGAGCAGCACCAGGAGGTTTCTATACACCCGAATACCCGAGCGGTTCGAAGATGAAGTTGAAGATGATGTGCATGGGTAAGGACTGGAATCCCTACACCAAGTCATATCAGGATGTACGAGCTGAAGACGGAGCAACTGTACCAGGCATACCTGAGGAGTTCCTTGCGGTTGTTAACCACACCGTGGGAATTGCTCAGCAACTTGAATCGGAACCGATTCCGAACGTGGAAGCAGACTTATGCATTGTGAACTTCTACCAGAAAGGTGGACGGTTAGGGTTACACCAAGATAAGGACGAGTCACCCGAGTCTCTAAGTAAGGGAGTACCCGTGGTGTCTTGGTCCATTGGTGATACCGCGGTGTTTATGTACGGCGAGCAGAAGTGTGGTGACCTCGCAAAGAAGCTAGTGTTGAAGTCAGGTGATGTATTAATCATGGGAGGACAATCAAGGATGTTGTACCACGGTATCAAGAAGATTAAATTGAATACTGCACCATCGACAGTGGTCAATGCCACTCATCTGAAACCCGGACGTTTGAATTTGACTTTCAGGCAGTTTTAGCCTTGTGTAATCATGTAATGTACTAAGACAGTGATTTGATAGAGGAGCTATATTAGCCATGTCTACAATATAGCCAACTTATGGTGTAAAGACTGTGTTAATGAATAAAGGGATGCTGTTTTGGAGTGTATCAACGTGTTACTACCGTATACTTATGAGTTTGCCAATGAATTAGGCTGTGCACTCGGAACGGGAGGTATACTGAGTGTCTGCAATAAGGCAGAAGCCGGCAAGAGCGGCACAATCCTCACCGGTACCTTTCCAGTGAATGGCGTGGATGCATCGATCTTGTTCGACTCTGGAGCCTCACACACATTCATTTCGCTATCATTTGCGAAGAGGCTGGGGTTAGACGGTGAAGAGATGCCAGACTTCATGGTCACTCTCCCGTCGAAAGAGCGGATCAGGTGTACCCGCTACTACCGAGATGCTGTTGTTCGAATCATGGATGACGAGTTTCCGATCGACTTGATAGAGTTCGACAGACTAGGTTTTGATGTGATTGTCGGGATGAACTGGTTGGAGCGGTACAAGGGCAAAATCCTGTGTGCCGAGCATCGACTGCTTCTTCGAGTCCATCTGGGGTTACTATATCATACCGCCAGAGGCCCAGGGAGCCTTCGACGCAGATCATCACCGCCATGGCCATGTATCGTGAGTTGCGACGAGGAAATGATGTATACCTCTGCTATGTCCAGGACATAGAGAGAGACCCTGAGTTTAGCCCAGATGTGCCGGTAGTGTCGGAGTTTCCTGATGTATTTCCTAAGGAACTGCCGGGCATGCCGCCAGCACGAGAGGTTGAGTTTGAGATTGATCTAATTCTGGGCACCGGACCCATTGCGAAAGCACCTTACCGTATGGCTCCAGCAGAGATGACAGAGCTCAAGGAGCAGCTGAGAGACCTACTCGACAAGGGCTTTATTCGCCCTAGTGTTTCACCATGGGGAGCGCCGGTCCTCTTCGTGAAGAAGAAGGACGGTAGCCTCCGCCTATGTATTGATTATCGGGAGCTGAATGCTGTTATGGTGAAGAACCGTTACCCTTTACCACGCATCGACGATCTATTTGATCAGCTGAGGGGAGCATCAGTATTCTCCAAGATAGACCTACGTTCCGGATACCACCAGATTGCCATCCGTGACAGTGATATCGAAAAGACAGCATTCAGAACTAGGTATGGGCATTATGAGTTCACAGTTATGCCGTTTGGCTTGTCAAATGCACCAGCAAAGTTCATGGACTTAATGAACCGTTTGTTCCAAGATCAGTTGGACAAATCAGTGGTAGTCTTCATCGATGACATACTTGTGTATTCGAAATCGAGAGGTGAGCATGAAAGCCACTGAGAGATGTATTGCAGACATTGAGAAAGAATCAGTTGTATGCTAAATTTCTAAGTGTGAATTTTGGTGAACCAAGTATCGTTCCTTGGACATGTGATTTCTGAGGCCGGGATCGCTGTTGATCCGGCAAAGATAGATGCAGTGCGCACCTGGCCTAGGCCGAAGACAGTTACCGACATCAGGAGCTTCCTCGGTCTGGCAGGTTATTATAGGAGGTTTGTGAAGGACTTCTCCAGTGTCTCGAAGCCGATGACTTCCTTGATGAAAAAGGATGCACCATTCGAGTGGACAGTCGACTGTGAGAGAGCTTTCACGAGTCTCAAGGATGCTCTGTCATCTGCACCGGTTCTGACATTACCAGACGGTCCAGATGGTTTTGAGGTCTATTGCGACGCATCAGGCAGGGGTATGGGTTGGTGTTGATGCAACACGGGAAGGTCGTGGCTTACGCCTCCCGACAGCTGAAGAAGCATGAGGAGAACTACCCTACCCACGATTTAGAATTGGGGGCCATTGTCTTCGCACTGAAGATATGGCGACATCATTTGTATGGGGTAAGCGTGACAATCTATTCCGACCACAAGAGTTTGAAATACTTGTTCACTCAGAAAGAGTTGAACATGAGGCAGAGAAGGTGGGTCGAATTCTTAAAACGATTATGACATCAATTTACAGTACAAGGAGGGTAAGGCAAACGTGGTAGCTGACGCATTGAGTCGCCGAGCACACTCTCTCCATTCGCTAGTCTCTCATACTGGCTTGGTTGAAGAGGTGCGGTGCTCAGATGACGGATCAGTATATGGTTGGAAATTAGACAGAAGCTTATTGATGGCACATTCGAGGGTCAGAAGTACGACTTCAGACTCCACGATGATGACATGATTAGGCTTAATGGCCGGTTGTGTATACCGAGGAGTAGCGCTGAGCTGAAGGAGCGCATACTGAGTGAATCCCATTGTTCTACGACTTCGATTCACCCCGGAGCTTCAAAGATGTATAAAGGTATGAAAAGATATTTTTGGTGGACTGGAATGAAAAAGGATGTGAATGACTATGTGTTAAGGTGTCTCACTTGTCAGAAGGTCAAGTTTGAGCACCGACGGCCTGGTGGTATGGTGCAGCCAATGCCAGTGCCGGAGTGGAAGTTCCATGACATATCTATGGACTTCGTGGTAGGGCTTCCGCCTACAAGGGGAGGTCTGAATATGATTTGGGTTGTGGTAGACCGACTGACCAAGGTGGCTCGATTCATACCGATGAAGGACACCTGGAAAGTGGCTAAGCTTGCAGAGCTCTTCGACAGAGAGATTGTAAGACATCATGGGGTTCCGAAAACTATTGTATCTGACAGAGATACTAGATTCCTATCCAGATATTGGAAGTCTACACAAGAGGCACTTGGTACTGAACTGAAATTGAGCACAGCGTTTCACCCACAGAGAGATGGTCAGAGTGAGCGCACCATCCAGAAACTTGAGGATATGTTACGTGCATGTGCACTTGACTTTCAGACCAGCTGGATTGATAAGTTACATCTGATCGAGTTTAGTTACAACAACAGTTACCATGCTTCGATCAAGATGTCTCCCTTCCAGGCACTGTACGGTAGACCATGCCGCACGCCTTTATGCTGGGATGAGTCGAGTGAGACGGTCATTATAGGACCAGAGTATCTGGAACAGGTTCAGGCAGAAGTTCGCCAGATCCGGGCTAACATGAAAGCAGCTCAGGATAGACAGAAGTCGTACGCTGTTGTGCGCAGACGTGACCTGGAGTTCGCCGTAGGCGATCAGGTATTTCTTAGGGTATCCCCCATGAAGGGAGTATTTCGTTTTGTCCAGAAGGGCAAGTTGAGCCCGAAGTATGTGGGTCCTTATGTTGTGACGGAGCGGATCGGCCCGGTAGCTTATAGACTTGATCTACCCGCCGAACTGGGCAAGGTACATGATGTATTTCATGTGTCCCAGTTGAAGAAGTACATGTCTCATCCGTCTCATGTGCTTCAGCCGGAAAGGCTAACCTTAGAGCCAACCATGCGATCAGTGGAGACTCCGGTACGGATTCTGGATACTAAGACTCGAGACACTCGCCATTTGTCTGTGAGACTGGTGAAGGTCCTCTGGTCTTACCAGGACGTTGAGGAGGCCACTTGGGAGCTGGCAGATAAGATGAAGGCGAAGCACCCGTCATTGTTTGCTTCTTAGTGTTTATATGTATAGGGTACGGGGCGTACCCCTTTTAAGGGGGGTAGAGCCGTTTCGGTTATGGTTGTGTACGACATGTATATGTATACATTGTCTATGTTATGTTACAGACCGTTGTGTTTGAATGGTATTATGTGGTTTGGACCTTGAGTCCGTTGTGGTGTAAGAATGATGGTAGTGTTGGAAATGATGTTTGGAAGTATTGTTTTTATAAGTGTTCCCCGTGTTCTAATAGTAAGATATGTGGGAAGTATGAACTTTGGGGACAAAGTTCTTTTAAGGGGGTAGATTGAAATACCCCAAACCTTGGTATGTTGGTTAAACATTAAAACATGAATTATTAAGACTAAAAAGAGTCTTAGAAACATTAGTAAACAGATTTAAACAAAAGAAAACACAAAACGTGTTTTAAAGTCAATAAGAGCTAAAATGTGCTCTAAGCTTGGAATAAGCTTGGGTAAGACCTAATGAACTTACCAAGACCTTATATATGTATTAATGAACATATTAAATCAATTACCAAAGAAACCAAGCTTGAAAACAAGTTAAAACACAAAATGTGCTTTAAGAAGTCTTAAAGCACATTTTGAAAAATTGTTTTGTAAATGGGTTTTGAGTGGCTAAATGTCCATCATTACTCTTAAATATACATGTGTACTATATAGTATCACATTTGGGTGGCTATATAATGGGAAATCAAAAATTTCACTTCTAAGTGCCTTGTTTAGGTGAATAGTGATTTTTATAAGCTAGTTTATAACATATGTTGTATTAAGTAATTAAATTGACCAACAAAGACTAAAATCCCTCATTATAATATAAGGGGCCGGTTTTCTAAGTGTGGTGACTCACCACTCTCTAGTTGATATAATAAGTAAGTAAAGAAAAACTAATTAAACTTACTTTTTACTTTATAAGCATAAATATCTCTTAAAAGCAAATTCTATCTCATTCTCTCTTTTCCTTCCTTCATTTCCCACGGTCACAATCTTCTTCTTCCTTCCTTCTTGCTGCTCTCTCTCGGTAACACCACTACCACCATAGTAACTCCACCTTTGACCTCTTGCTAAATCAAGCTCACTTGTCCGAATCAAATTCTAAGACCACCAATCTCTTCCTCTCATCAAGCTCTTCATTCCTATCTTCTCAAAACTCCAAGAGCCCCATTTCGGTGCCAAGGTGTTCCACCATTGAAGGAGCTTGATCTTGTATTTTGACATATTGTTGATCTCCTTTGCTTCTAGGTAAGGAATCTCAAAGAAAAATCATGTTTCCTCCATGTTCTTACCTTGACCGAAAATACACATTGATATAGCTCTTTGTGTGACTTTGTTCTAGCTTCATTTCAACTCTTCATGGACTAGGTGGAGTCCCCTCTTGTGAAATATTCAAACTCTCTCCAAAGATCAAGGTAAAACAACTACATTAATGTTTTTGAAATAATGTAAAATTAGGGTTTACAATGAGATGAAGCTCAAAGCTTGAATACTCATTATGGTGTTTGTAAATTGTTTAGAGCTTGACAAGGAATCAAAATACCATACAGTTTGTAAGGAAACAAGAAGGAAGTGTTTTGGAAAAGAGGTAAATCTACTAACCTAATGTTGTTTAATGCCTTAGGAGAAATGAGCTTATAAATGCTTATTAAAACTACCTAAAGAGCAAATGGTGAATGACTTAGTAAAGTGTTCTCAAGAGACTAGTAAAAGGCATATGTGTGTTGTGTGTATTTGCAGGTCAAAGGCAAATATATTGTGGAAATTCAGTGTTTAAGGGTTATGCATTTTAAGGGCCTAAGGGCCATGCATTTTAAGGGCCTAAGTGCCATGCAATTTAAATTATGCACTATATTGTAATGTAGTGTGAATTTGGTGAAGTTGTGTATGAGAGTGTTCTTGGTGATTCTAGATGTTCTTGTGTGTTAAATGGAGAAAGCAAAGTGTTTAGGCTTAGTAATGTTCTAGGGGAATCCATGTCAAAATTTAGGTAAGAAGTAAGAAGTTCTAAGTGTTTACATAAGTTTGGTGAGTTAGGAAATGTAGGAAATGAATAAGGAGTTCATGATGTTTTAAAGGAATTTTGATGAACTAGGAAGTACTCTAGAGTGTAATAAGGACTTAGGCATGATCTTGAGATTTAGTAAGTACCAAAGTCACTTTGGGACTTAGGTAAATACCTAGGCAAACTTTGGTAAAATAAGGAGAAGTGTACACTAGGAAAAGAGTTTCAAGAAGGATATAAGGAGTTAGTTGTGAGAGATGATGCTTGGGAGATGATGTTAAAATAAGGAGGAAGCTTTTGGGATAGTAGTTATCATAGGTATGAAACACCACTTGAAAAACTAGGAGAAAACATTGTAAGTGTTAGGAATTTTGTGAAGATATAAGTAAAGGTTTAAGGAATTAGAAAGTGAGCATTATGAGTGTTTAAGGATGTCTTAAGGTGTGTTTAAAGTGCCCAAATGAGGTTAGGGAGTACTAGGTTATATGGGGTGAAGTTTGGAGTTGAATGTAAAAAGGAAAACAAAGATTTGGGGCAGACCGGACTTGCGACCGGACTTGCAAGTTCGGTCGGGCCCAGTTTACCCTGCGAGAATTAGCTTCTGGAATGGACCGACCTTGGGGACCGGACTTGCAAGGTCGGTCGGGCTTGTATTTTCTGTACGGATTAAGTTACTGGAATCGACCGGACATAGGACCGGACTTGGCAAGTCCGGTCGGGCTAAATTTTCAAAGGGAAGAAACTCTCGGGAATAGACCGAACATGCGACCGGACTTACAAGGTCGGTCGGAGTAGAAAATTTTGACGGAAATGTGTTCTGGAATCGACCGGACTTGGACAAGTCCGGTCGGCAAGGTCGGTCGGACCTAAACTTGTAAAAAAAAAAAACAGAAAAGAATGTGACTTATGTAGTTAACCCTAGGGTGTATAATGAAGGTAACCTAGGGTAAGATAGACATTAAAACATGTCATACAATCATGTTAAATACTTAGTAAGTGTGAAGTTAAATAAATAATTAACCGACGTTACTAATGTGTATAGGATTCTCTCAAGGTGGAAACGAAACGAGGCAAGGACCAAGGTATGGTTTTCTTGCAGTCTGTTGTCTACCGGTTTACACCGGCTTGGGTGTTGTTTGCTTTTCTGTGTGTTACGACCTTATAAGATTAAGGCATGAAAAGAGTTTACAGTTGTTATACATTAAGATGTTGTAAGGTTGTGACTCCTTTCCCTTGGTTGTCTAACAAGACCTAAATATTTGCTTGTATGTGACTTAACAAATATTGTGTGATCACTAAAAAGTGCTAATCGGGGGGAATGAGGAGTCCGGTTGTTCCGGCCACGCGTGTGATGGATGGGGGTCGATATCATATCCGGTTCGGCTCTCTTGGTGTATGTATAGGTGGTATTCCAATTTGGTTTCTACCTTCCCTTAGCTTATCCAAAGCTAGTTACTGACTCACGTCGGGCCACAGGGGCATACATATGTTATTTCGGTGTGCTTGGGATTACTATATCCGACACACCTTGGGTATAAGTTAACCGTTCTATATAACTGGACGGTAACGAGGTTGGTAACGAGCTTAACATGGGATTGGTAAAAATCTCTAGGCTCACATGGTATACTAACTATGGTAGAAGGTTCCTTGTGAGGACCGACTTTATGGTGTTATGTATTGTTATGATGCTATGCAATTTCCCTTGCTATGCTATGGTGTATATATATATATGTTGGATGTTCTAAAATGAATGCCATGTTATTATGACAATTGGTTGCGCGTATCCCGGTAGCCGATGGGCTGCGCGTTAGCCATACCAGCAAAGGTTGCTGACCCCCTCGGGGGCTCCATATTTTATTGCAGGATGAGGATCGAAGAAGCAGAGTGGCTCTAGGTCCTAGGTTGTTGATGTATTTTGGCTATGTTGGTTGTTGAGCCCGGGATGCGCCTGTGCTCCCGAGGCATTACATTTTGGTACCGTTTGTTAAACAGTGGTGGTTGATTATGGTTTGTAGGTGTGTTGTAAATTAAATACTCGGTATGGTTGGTTATGTTTATATATGGATGTTAGATTCTATGCTCGGGAGTCTGGTCACCAGACCGATACACTTGTATTTATTCTGCCTAGTTAACCACGTGGGTGGTTAACGGCGTTGTAACACCAAAGCGTTTAGTTATTGTTTGGTTGGCTATTTCCGCTGCGATTTCGGTAGTTGTTAGAAGCGTTGTAGGGGTGTTACAAATACGAGACGCGACTACGCATGTAATATAACGTTTTTCCAAATCCCGAGTTAAGCCGAAAACCCGACAAACGTTGACAGTTAATAACGAGGGATTAACCGGGAGGTATTATTGACGGTACGGGGTACCGCAGAGTTATGTCGTTATACGGGATTCTAATCAGTAGCGTTAGGTATTATTAGACTGTTAGAGACGACACGAGGAGCGTCGGATCTAGCTGATTCATACTCCACGGTTATACATTCAGGGTGAACGGTATGTTGTTACGTGTCTCTGATTGTCTCTGAGGGCTTCCTCAGTTCAGACTTCTGTGTAATCTGTGATAAGATTGTTTGTCTGATTTCGTGAATAAATATGCATGAACTATATATTTTTAGCTGCTTATTATCTACTGTTGTTGCGTTAACAGTATTGGTTCGTATATATGGACCTATATATATAAAACGAACTAGCGGCTATGGTGCTATCTTATATGTAATATAAGGATCTTCAGAAAAACCTTGTAGCACTAGGATAATAAGATATACATATTATCCGAGACTTTAATACGGAGCATTGGCCTTTCTAACGCCGCTCTCGTATCTAACACTGGATCCCGAGTTTACAGACTCTGGATTGGACTAACGACCTTAGTCTGCTGTGTTAGAAAAATTGGTAATGCGATGTGATGGTATAATTAATTAACATAACAAAGCCAAGAGGATGTGGCTCTTGGTGCGCGTTGTGATCACAAAAACGATACCAGGATGTCCGCGTACGGGTCCGCAAGTATCAAGAAAATTTCCCGTGAGCTAGGACGGTTCGTTGGTCAGAGACTCTACCGCTGGAGTGGCTACTGTCGTGGGTGACCCGCCATAGTATATGGGTAATTTAGAGACACGTCGTTTTTAACGAAACGTTGTCACTAGGTATAACCGAACATTTATTACAGTTGAGACTTGTACATTGGTGAACAATATTGGTCTTTATACCAAGGACGGGAGTTGATACTTGTTTATTATTTTCGTTGTTTCGCCTTGTTGTTCATTGGTTATACTGTGTGGTTTATATTAAGTGTGTTGATGGTTGTGTTTATTGTATGGTTATTACTGTTAAATGTTTTACAGTTTAAATATTTAAACGGTATTGCATGTAGCGAATCTCATGCTCTCGACTAATTAATTGAGGGATTTCAGGAGGCTTGACGGGGCATGTGATAACATACTCAGCAGGGGCTGATTCCATACCACAAACCATTTTTATTTTAGGAGACTAGCTGGAGGGTCGACGCGGGGCGCGACAGTTGTATTTACTTTTGGTTAGACTTGGTACGGTTTGAGACTACGATTATTTTGGACTCGGGTTTTGTAAACCGAGGTGTATATTTGGTTAGACGCTCACGTGTACGGTTTATGTATAAGACGGTTTGTTGTTGTATATATTTTAGTTTTATTTTAGCACTACTATCTATCTCTTGTGGTCACTGCGGGAATACGTTTTGTATGTTGATTATCATGTAACTCGTTATCACCCGTATGGGCGAGTGATAACAGTGACACCATTAGAACGACAGTCTGTTATTTACCGCTGCGATTTATTTACTAAGTACGACATATATACTATGATTAGGAGCCGGATTAGTAGGGGTGTTACAGTGGCGGGTGGGCTGGTGTTCCCCCAATTTGAGTACCTAGCTATGCGAGAACGGCAGCAATCGTCTCTGCAACTCCTGGAATCACGGGGTCACCGCCTCCACCTCACCGGCACCACGGCCTCTAGTTCCCCCAGACATCTGTAGTACAGTATGTCGTAGGAATACTCGATCGGTAATTTACCGTACACAACCAGTGGATATTGAATTGCCCTTAAGGCTAATATATCATGCAATTTGCGTTACTAAAGACAATACTTTTAAAGACGAGTCGTCTCGTACCTCACAAACGTTTCCTGTAATTTCCCAAGTCCTAAGCTCACTGTCTTAACCTAGTATCCCGTCATCAGAGCGGTACTCCGCTCTGATACCACTTTTGTAACACCCCTCTCCATAAACACGTAATAATCCCTCACGTAGAAATAAATAAAACATCTTACAGCTGAAGATAAATAACAACATTAATACTCACTCAGGTGTCACTGCCATTACTCGCCCATGCGAGTAACGAAGCATAACTATATCCAACAACCAAAATAAACAAACTGCTAACCGCTATGATAACGAGATAAATCCTATACATCATACTAAGTCCATAAACCATAAACGTCGACAAGTGAGCGTCTACCCAATCCCGAATGTATATACAACCGTACCATAATACAATCCACTGTCTAACATCGTTATACAAATAAACTCCATGTGCGGTAATTAAAGTAAACCCTAACTACCCTGATCCCGCAGTTCAGCTTCGACAATGATCAACAACCTGCACAATGAGTGTAGTCTCAGCAATAAACGCTGAGTATGTCGGGCCTGGACCCTCTTGGTCACTTAGTCATTTTAAACCATCTTATTATTAGTTTGGTTTCATGCTTTACCATTTTACAGATATAATCAATACTGTACAAACATGATTAAATACATAACCATCCATCCAATCCAAATATTCATAAATACATAACCAACCATCCAATCCAAACATTCCTTAAATATCACAAACAACAGTTGAATAAACGAGCGTATCGAATTATAGTACTGTATAATCGTCGTAGCGAACGTCTTCCTTAATTAATTTAATTTGGCCTTCAAGGCCCCATCCATCCAAACCATGTTTAATTAATTACCATTGGGCGTCATGTTAGGACAACCCGATAACCTCACCAATGGACAGTAGTCCTCCTGTACACACAAAGGTGCTCATTTCGCCAGAGGTCCGGAGGCCCCCGACTATTCACTTTGCCTAGTAAGGCGTCCATATGAAGGCCGTAGCCACCTGACCCACGATCCAAATAGGGCTCGTTGGGTAATACCTAGAGTGGAACCCGATCGGGCACCCCTCAGTGATCACAAATGCGTAACCAAGTAGTTCGTAAACTACCGGGATCCCTCCCCTCAACTCATACCAACTCTCTCATAATGTTTAAGATAAACTCTTAGTTTTATTGAGAAACAATTTATTAATTAGCTGCCCAATGGGTCTCATGCATACCTAGAACTAATGTAGGTTATATTCATGTTCGAGATCCATGCTCTAGAGACCGACAATGTCGTGCCTCATACCTAAGTGTTTTACTTAGGTGACCTTATAATTAATATTAATACTAAGGGTATTATATTAAGTAACCGTCATGTCATCACATTAAACGCATATGTATGTTTATATAAGTCGATCTATAGTCGACGTAGTGTTAGTCCCGTATGACGCTCGTGCATAAATAATTAATGCAGTAACCCACATAATCACATACACGTATCCACACACATAACACACAAGTTATATCAACCAAATCCGAGCCCGAGGAATCCTCAGGACAAGCCGGATCAAACCCCTTTACATACCGTACACCTCAGACCTAGGATGCGCAGTGTAGTCCACTAGCTCGTCAGGCGCCTTTGTCTGAAGTACGATCTAAACTATAATAAAACTATAAGTCAGTCTCCATGACTAACTAATCCGTATTTTGTTCTATAACAAGTAACCCCGACAGTTCATCCCCGTGTTCTACCAGTTAATTGTTATGGGTTTCCTCTAAACCAGTCGCGCTTTTGTTCTAAAACGCTAGGTGTGATGTTTTACTATTAAGTTTATTCATTAATATTCCTTAATCTTGTCCATCATTGAACTTAGGTATATAACCTATTGTTGCATGTATGCATGCATTATTTACCATGTTGTATTATTTTTCCACCATCCATTATAATACAATTGTATTATATAATCCATTAATCTTGTGATAACTATATTTAAATTCAAAAACTTATAACATAGTTTATAACTATTTCCATGTAATAATCTCCACCATTATTTATATGGTTCCAACCATAATATATCCATCCTTATATACATTATTCTCCCATAAGTATATATTTACCAATATAGGTAAGTTTCATGAGTTGTAAAACTCTTATATTATATGTTACATTTTATCATCTTATATTAGATGATCATTCCCATTAATTGTACTATTATACAACTTATATTAAGATCTTTATCCTAATATTATGTAACATTTATGTTGTATAATATACAACCTCTAATGTTTATTCAATATATACCTTAGTTCATAAATCTTATTTATTTATAGTTTGTCACATTATTTAATGTGAATATCCTTACTTATTTTAATTCCATCTGAAATACCCCAAATCTTATTATCATTATAAAACCATTAATTAATGGAAAATAATCCAAATATAAATCATTTCACGTACGCATGCAAACCCATGCATGAGAACGTTACGTAAAAAAGTAGTCGTTTCTCCATAAACGCTAAAACGCCTTAGAAACATATGGTCAAACATGACCTTGTATGACCTTCTAAAACTCAAACCAAATGGTCATACACTCATTATATGAATATATAAACATATTCCCTAGGCTATATTCAGTCAAAAACGCAAAACGCTCGGAGTGCTCATGCACGCCCCTTAAAGCACGAAAAACCCGGAGGAGTGCCGAGGTGGCACGAACTCCTATAAAATTAATTCCTAGAGTTCCTAACATCATTATTAACCATTCTAAAGAGAACCCACGAAGTGGTTTCTCAAAATTCACACAAAACCACAGGAGGATTTCTTAGCGCTCCTTTTTGCCCGGGAGTGTCCCGATGGCCCGTAAATTATGTCATGGGTTGATTTAACCCCATATAACTCAGTGTAACATCTTAATATATGTTTAATTACTATAATAAGTTCTATAAACACTTGGAACTCATAAATACAATTTATTTTACAAAATATCCTTAGAGCACAAAAACACACCTTCGGGTGTCACTAAAACGCGTTTTACGCAATTACCTTGTAGTTTTTGACATGCCACGAATTATGAATCTTAAATAGGGTTACATTGACTCTCTAAATCAACTAAAGGCAGTGTCAAACAAGGTGCTATATAGGGGCCGATTTTCAGTCCAAAAACTAGTATAAAACTTGCATTAAAAATTTATAAAAGGCATAAGACATGGTGACTCACCTTCCTATGTGCTATAATACTTAATTTCAAAGTATGTAGGTCTCATTTGGCCTCCAACCTGTCGAAATAATGCCATGGAATAAGGCCATGTTAGCTAGACAAAAACAAAATGCTAAAAGCAAAAAGTAGATTCTTATTCCACCCTTTTGCTTTTCTTAAACTTCAAGTGACCTTCCTAGCTTGTCCTTGGCTCTTCATTACCGATTGAGACCCTCCATTTCAGGCCTTGAATTCGGCCACCTACAATGAAGAAGAAGACAAGTTACAAACATTGAAAAATCAAAGGAATAAAGCCTTACTTTTCTTACCTTGTCTTCTAGCTCACATTATTTTCTTCCATCTTGCCTTGTCACACCACATGGCCGAAAACATGCACCTAACATGGGCATTTATTGAGCCAATAACCTATGTAATAAACTAAGGAAAAGAATAGTCAATTAACATTAAGAATTAACAAAACAAAAATCAATCAAATTTGCATTCTCTTCTTCTTACGTGAGCCTAGCCTCATTCTTTCCCTTGCACACTACATTGCCGATTTGGTAAGGCTCCCTCCTCTCTCTTCTTCCTTCATCTTCTTCCTTTGAAGCTCTTAAGTCCATCAATGGAGTTTTAACTTCTATCTTCATCTTTAAGGTAATTTCCTAGCATTTCTTGTCAAGCCTTGAAGCAAAACTCTTCCTAGCATAACAACAAGCATTCGGCATCAACTAACATTCCAAGGAGGTTGTCTAAACCAACATTAATCCAAGGAGCATCTCAAGGTTATCTTAAGGTAGTTTTCAAGCTTGAAAATCCTTAAAGCACATTTTATTGTGTAACCGATTTCTATCTCTTCTAAGGTTCTTTTCTTCTTCATTTTCATGAAGGAAAGCTTGTTCTTCATCCACCTTAAGTGAGCCGAAATTATAAGGAGAAAAGCTTAAGGTAAATTCTTGGAAAACTACTTACAAATCTACTTAAGATCTTTATGAAGATCTAACTCCTAAACTCCTTCACCACTTGCATATAACCGAAGTGGAGCATCAAAATTTCCTTGGAGAAAGCTTGGAGATTCAAGAAGAGTTCAAGCACTTAACCACCTTATTTGAGAAGTAAGTTTACTAAGTTAATCCTTAAGTTTTAAGCTTTGATAAGCTTCTAAAAATTATACAAAAGCTATGTACATCTCCTAGGTTATATAAAACCGAAACTACATGGTATAATATACCAAAAATATAATCTATAACATATATGGAAAATATTTACCTTAAGACACGTTTTTGTGTCACAAAATTTATCTATGTTAGGTACAAATTCAAACCGAATTATCAAGGGTAAAAATGTTCTATTTTGAGCTAAGAATCAATATAAGACATTACAATAATTTTTACATGAGTTATATAACTCCTATGAATTTATGTGTAATTATTTTGACATATAAATCCACTTTTATATACTATATGGTCACTAATTAATTATGGCCGAATGGTCTAAGTGATAAATAGGTATTAATGACCTACTTAGGTATATAAACTTATATTATAAAGTTTGGAGAGTTAAAAATATTTTATTAGTGCTTAAATGGCTAATTAATTAAGTTATGTGGCTAAAATGTAATTTTTACAAAGTTTGGTGCATATACTATAAAAACTGAGAGTCAAGGGTATCCTTGGGATAAATATGATATAATATAAGGTTAGGAATTAAGTTTATGAATTTTAGATAGTTTGAACAAGTGTTAAAATAACATTTTATAAAGTTTTGGGCTATTATGTAATTTATAAAACTTATTATGAAAGTTTGGAGTTGAATATGGGCGAAATCATAATTAAGAGAACTATTAAGTTCACTTTCGAAATTTTGAGAAATTAAATATTTAAACTATAGTTTATAAGTTATTAAGTAACTATTATAAAGTTTTGGGGTGAAAATGTAATTAATGGAAAGTATATGACAAAGCCCAAATACCTTGGGTTAGTTTTGTAATTTAAGAATTTTTATATATATATTCGGCATTTGTGGAGAAAAAAATAAAACTATAGTTTATAAGGCATTATGTAAAGATTTTAAGATTTTGTGGTTAAAGTGTAATTATAGAAAAAATATATATAAATAGGCCAAGAATTTAAGGGGCTAAATGGTAATTTTTGAAAAGTTATAATATTCCAAAAGAAATATACCAAAATATTAATGGTTGTTTTGGAATTTAATTAAATAAGGAATTAAAATTATATAATATAATGAGATTAGAAATTAAATATAAAGTTTATGAATTAATGTGGTTGTTTTGTAAATAATCGAAAAATAAGGGTAAGGATTTAGATTTAAATAAATAAAGGTCCTATATGAATATTTGGAGGAATTAGAAGAAAGAATTTTGATTAAAAGAATTATGGAATTAAAACTATGGCTTATATAGTTATAAGGAATTTAAAGGTAATCAATAAATATTATTTATGGTTAAAAGGAGAATAATAAAAACCATAAGAATTTTATGTCCATGTATGGCATATAAATATAGTTAAGAAATTATAAGTTGCTATGTCACCTAGACAATTAAAAATAAATAACAAATATAGTACATGAATAAATAAATACATATATGTACATTAAAGGATTTATAAATAAATCAAAAGGAATAACAAATAAGTTATACATAAGATCATGAGGTAATTAAAAGAAATAAACCTCACATGAAATAACAAATACGAAATTGTTGAATGATCCAATAAAATTATTATATAAGGGTAACATAAATTAACCCTCTCAGTTAATCCTATTCTAGGACTTTGTTTGACCTGACGTTGACCGGGAATTTAAACAAGTACAGTCCACGGTGAACGGTATGGGATTCTTGCAACCTGTTTTCTACCGGATTACACCGGCTTGTGTGCTATCTGTTGTTGGAAATAACGGCCAAGATAATTAATGTAAAATGTTGTTTACTCTTGTGCGCCGTTGTATTATTTCATGTGCATGAATGATGCTAACTACAACGTGTATGTCCCACGCATACAAACACTACTATACCAGTGGATTAAATACCTGCGCTTTATTATACCGAGAACTTGTACTCAAGTCTCTCACTAACTTCACTTTATAACAAACGTCATTATCCTAAACGTGATAACTGACAATACACATTGTGTTCTTGTTTAACGTCCTTGTATGACACCTAACAATTCTACACTACGAGAACGAGGAGCCCAGTTGGATCTGGCCATGCATGCTACGGGAGTTGTACCTGTCTCAGGTCGTCTCCTATTCAATTTACATCGCGACGGGAGTTCTGGGTGCACTATGCTACTCACCGGCTGCGTACCGGAACAGTTCGAGAGTTCTGGGTGCACTATGTCACTCACCGGCTGCGTACCGGAACAGTTCAAGTGGAGAGGAAGACTTCATTCCTCTCGAGGGTTCGATTCCCACATCTTTTAAGTACAGGAATTAACTACGTTACCTTCTGGGGGACTAAATACCCAACCTTTCTTTATAACGAGGTCACTATACCTCCACTATATTGACATACTCCTATACATCTGTCAGTCCCACTGTGTGGACCCGACAACTATCAAATGATTACAGTTCATCTAACTTGACCTTCTGAAGTCTTGTTTTATGTGACATTGTTGTCCTTGTATGGATACTTGTTATTATCATACTATGCTTGTTTACAGCTTTACAAAAATGAACTGCATGTATTCGACAAAGTAGTTGGTGTGGCTCGGTAGACGATGGGCTGCACGTTTTCCATACCAGCACTGTTTGCTGAGCCCCTTTGGGGGCACCCCCATTTTTCAGGTACCTGAAGTTGAGAAGATTACCACACCGAGTGTAGGTGGGGTAGATTCAAGCTATGGGAGTCTCCTACTAGTTATTTGTCTTACTTAATTATTGTACCTTTGAGTTTGATCCCTAGTATCTCGGATTGTATTCGTATTCAGACCGTGACTTTTGGAGATTGTATTTGGAGTGAGCCTTGTTGGTCACAAGGGTGGCCAACGGCATTGTAATACCGCCCGGTTGTTGTATTTATTTCCGCTGCAGTTTGTGTTTTATTTGGGAGTGATCGTCGTACAGGTTATTGGATTTCGGGTTGGGGTGTTACACCATCTAAATACCATTAACACCATATAATTGTTATAACATTTATAACATTGTAGACCATAGTCAAAAATTCATTTTCCAACCTTCTATTTTCGGTACAGCACTATACTTTCCTTTAATTTCATTTTAACCCCATAACATTATGTAATGTTATACCATATACTAATATCATATAATATGATATTTTTATTTCCTTTAACTTATAACCTATAGTTTTTATACAAAACTATTTTTAATGCCGCATAGGCATCCATACTAATACCTTATTCTTTTCCATAACCCATAGTTTTCTTTATTTACAAAATCACCCCATAATTTATACCATGTTATATATACCATATGTTATAACATTTTTAACTTTATAAAAAGGTATAACCTATAGTTATTTTAATAAAGTAACCGAACAGACCCTTAGGCTATTCTTATATATTTTCCAGCCCCTTTAACATTCCAAATTTATAATTTGACCACATATATAATGTTATGTTATATATATCATATATTATAACATTTAAAACCTTAATATTAATATAACCTATGGTTATATATATTTTAAATTTCCAAATAGACCCAAATCTGTTCTATATTATTTTTCAACCCACCAACTTTCTATAATTACAATGTAACCCACTTTATAACATATAGTTTTATAATATCATTAAAACTGTATATTATACACTTATTTTATTATATACTCTTATATTATTCCAAAAATCACCAAATTCCACCCATGGGTTATAATTACCATTACTAACCCATATACTCTCGGTATTTACCATTCCTCCCCATTTATTTAACCAAAGTGTAACAATGACATAATAACTATATATTATACATATATAGTTTATTTTAATTCCAAAATCAACCCAATAAATTCCTAAAAATTCCTAATAGCCCATGGGTGTTTAAAATACCATTTTACACCCTTAACTTTTGGTAATCACCATACATACCCCATATGTTATAAAAATATTACAATTAAATACTTATCTTATTATAAAACCTTAAATAAGTTATTTAACTTATCTAATTTGGTCAAAGCCTACCATATCGTCAAGGTTGACCTCCTTAATATTTCCTTGACCATCAATTCCCATTAATTACGGTTTGTACCCATATTTTCCAGAAATTACCATTTTACCCCAAAACATTATAAAATCTTATAATTTTTATTTTAAATCCTTTTAACACATAATTTTCTGCTTTATTATTATATAACCCCCAAATTTAATTTAATTACAATTTAAACCCCTATAGTTTTCGGTAATATTTATTTATTACCTAAACTTAATTAAAACCTTAAACTGGGTTGCTATTCGCAGTACAAAATTACTAATCATGGCAGTACAAAATTTTTTATAATCATTTTAACGTTGTACATGTAACAAATGTGGGTGCAGCTTTTTTTTCATTAATTGACATCCACTTGTGATTTAATTAAAGAAGTTTATACTTGATGAATAGTGATTTTACTAAATGCAGTACAAAATATTTTTTTTGCCAAACTATCCAGAATACATTGCAATGTGTTGGGGCGCCCGTTTTTGTTTAAGAAAATCAAAATTGATATCTATAACAGCTTTTACAGTCATTTCATTTTTACTAGCATGTAGTACAATGTTTTTTTTTCTATCGAAACTTTTCATTGGATTGTATTATGGTGATATTTTTTCATTGAATAATATAAATGGACATTTAAAACAACTTTCGTTGAACATCTTGAATCACAACTAAGTTACATAACATACTACAAGATGACATTTGATGTAAAGACATCTTTAAAGAAAAAAACATAATTGATCTTATCAATCATCATTATTACCAACTGACTCATCACTCTCACCTTCATATGAATTGGAGAGTGATTCGAGTTCCCACTAAATGGAACTGTCATACACTTCATTGATTACAACTGACTCCAGTGAAAAATCATTGTTGACTTCATATGAATCTGGGTGTGATTCCACTTCCCACAGTATTGAACTCTCATACACCCCCACCCAGTCATTACTTCCAATAGATTCTTCTTGGTTGTAGAGTTCCTGGTTGTGGAGTGATTCATTCTCCACCATTAAAACATCACTCTCTTCTGTATCGGAAAGGGATTCATGCTCACATATGCTAGTAGAAGTGTTTTTGGAATTTGACTAGTTGTGGAGTGATTCATTCTCCACCATTGAAACATCACTCTCTTCTGTATTGGAAAGGGATTCATGCTCCCATATGATATTAGAATTGTTTTCGGAATTTGATGAGTGGCTCATGATAATGTGAATGGGTTGTGAATTTGAAGGAGTTGGTGGTGTGGAAATATGAATTGTAAAGAATCAGTAGCAACTCTACTCCTTTAATAGAGGAAGCACAAGCTCCAGATTTTTGCTTAAAACATTGTGCTTGTGTCTGATAGTGACTCTGTCCATAAAGTTGATGATGAAGCTAATAGTGACTGTGTCCTTACATGTATTCCCCATAAAATTGTGAAATGTCATTTCATACCTTGTATAGTCCTTACATGGTGGTTTTGTGTGATCATGTCTAATAGTGACTCTGTCCTTACATGTATGCTGAAGCTAAATAGCCATGTAAGAAGGAACATACTTGTATCCCTATAAAATTGAAATGTCATTGCGTACCTTCTATAGTCCTATAAGGAATCTTATAGGTTGGCATACCAGAATGTAGTAGTTGTGTAATAAGGTACATGCATGTCATCCCTTTTAAAAATAAGCAATTTACACACATTTACACACACACACACACATGAAGACACTAACTGAGCTCACTTGTGTCAAATTAAGACACTGATTGAGCTCACTCGTGTCAAATTAAGACCATATTTGAGCTCACATGTGTCAAATTAAGACTCTAATTGAGCTCACTCATGTCGAATTAAGACATTAATTGAGCTCACACATGTCAAATTAAGACACTAATTGAGCTCACTCATGTCAAATTAAGACACTAATTGAGCTCACGCATGTCAAATTAAGACACTAGTTGAGCTCACTCATGTCAAATTAAATCACGACCTGGCTCAATTAGTGATGTAATTTGACACGAGTGAGCTTAATTAGTATCTTAATTGACATGAGTTTTGGCATTTTGTATTTCCAATATTTTGTCATATAGTTGAGTGATTTTGGGATCTAAGAAACCTCTTATACAAATCAAAATATATTTTTACGTAAAAGAAGTAATAATCATAATCATTTCCTCACAGACAATGTAACTTATGATGAACAAAGCGTTTGAATGACTACTGCTCAGAATGAACCCTATCTTTCAATTCTCTGATGCATGAGGTTTGAATTATAGGAAATTTGTTAGGAATTTTACATGTGAATATTCAGTTCTCATGACATAAATATTGGGTTTATGTCGCTTGGTAGAATGGATCAACATATAGCGTTCTTCGTCTTCATATAGCGTTCTTCGGTTTCATGTAATCAACATATACCGTATTACTAAATTAAGAGGACAACTAGGAAGACTAGGATTCATTCTGCTTGTAATGAATCTTAACCGTGTTGTTATACTTTTCTGGATTTATAACTCATTTTGTACATCCAAGCCAAAGTTGAAGAAACATAGGTCCAACACTGAATTACTCCCTAACGAGGAGCATTAGAATGTCATAAATAGTAACCAACGCCGAAGAAACAGAGGTCCAACACTGAATTACTCCCTAATGAGGAGTATTAGAATGCCATAAATAACCTTCTTATGCAGAACAATGGCCATCTTGCAAAAAAAATCATATCATCTTTCTAATCATTTTATGTCAGGAATGCTCAAAAAAGTAATCGTCACTCCATCTCTTCATACGATATAGTGAGAGTGATGATTACTTTTTTTTTAGCTTCCTAAAATAGAATGATTAGAAAGATAGGATAATTTTTTTAGCAAGATGGCTACTGTGCTGCACTAGAAGACTATTTATGACATTCTAATACTCCTCATTAGGGAGTAATTCAGTGTTGGAACTTTATTTCCTCAGCGTTGGCTACTATTTATGACATTCTAATGCTCATCGTTAGGGAGTAATTCAGTGTTGGACCTCTGTTTCTTCAGCTTTGGCTTGGACGTACAAAAGTAGTTATAAATCTAGAAAAGTATAACAACACGGTTAAGATTCATTACAACTCGAATGAATCCTAGTCTTCCTAGTTGTCCTCTTAATTTAGTAATATGGTATATGTTGATTACATGAAACCGAAGAACGCTATATGTTGAGCCATTCTACCAAGCGAAATAAACCCAATGATTATGTCATGAGAACTGAATATCCACATGTAGAAATTCCTAACAAATGTCCTATAATTCAAGCCCCAAGAATTAGAGAATCGAAAGATAGGGTTCATTCCGAGCAGCAGTCATTTAAACACTTTGTTGATCCTAAGTTACATTGTCTGTGAGGAAATGATCATGATTATTACTTCTTTTACGTAAAAATATATTTTGATTTATTTATGAGGTTTCTTAGATCCCAAAATCACTCAACTATATGACAAAATATTCGTAATACAAAATGCCAAAACTCGAGTCAGATTAAGACACTAATTGAGCTCACTCGTGTCAAATTAAATGACTAATTGCGCCAGGTCGTGATTTAATTGGACATGAGTGATCTCAATTAGTGTCTTAGTTTGACACAAATGAGCTCAATTAGTGTCTTAGTTTGACACGAGTGAGCTCAATTAGTGTCTTAATTTGACACGAGTGAGCTCAACTAGTGTCTTAATTTGACACGAGTGAGCACAACTAGTGTCTTAATTTGACACGAGTGAGCTCAACTAGTGTCTTAATTTGACACGAGTGAGCTAAATTAATGTCTTAATTTGACACGAGTGAGCTCAATTAGTGTCTTCATGTGTGTGTGTGTGTGTAAATGTGTGTGTAAATTGATTATTTTTAAAATGGATAACATGCATGTACATTATTACACAGCTACTACATTCTGGTATGCCAACCCATAAGATTCCTTATAGGACTACAAAAGGTACGCAGTGACATTTAATTTTATGGGAATACAAGTATGTACCTTCTTACAAGGCTATTTAGCTTCAGCATTACATGTAAGGACTGAGTCACTATTAGACATGATCACACAAAACCACCATGTAAGGACTATACAAGGTACGAAATGACATTTCACAGTTTTATGGGGAATACATGTAAGGACACAGTCACTATTAGCTTCAGCATCAACTTTAAGGACAGAGTCACTATCAGACACAAGCACAATGTTTTAAGCAAAAATTTGGAGCTTGTGTTCTCTATTAAAGGAGTAGAGTTGCTACTCATTCTTTACAATTCATATTTCCACACCACCAACTCCTTCAAATTCACAACCCATTCACATTATCATGAGTCACTCATCAAATTCTGAAAACATTTCTAATATCATATGAGAGCATGAATCCCTTTCCGATACAGTAGAGAGTGATGTTTCAATGGTGAAGAATGAATCACTCCAAAACCAGTCAAATTCTGAAAACACTTCTACTATCATATGGGAGCATGAATCCCTTTTCGATACAAAAGAGAGTGATGTTTTAATAGTGAAGAATGAATCACTCCACAACCAGGAACTCTACAACTAAGAAGAATCTATTGCAAGTAATGACTGGGTGGGGTGTATGATAGTTCAATACTGTGGGAAGTAGAATCACTCCCATATTCATATGGAGACAACAATGAGTTTTCATTGGAGTCAGTTGCAAGCAATGAAGTGTATGACGGTTCCATTTTATGGGAACTCGAATCACTCTCCAATTCATATGAAGGCGAGAGTGATGAGTCAGTTGGTAGTAATGATGATTGATAATATTAATTATGTTTTTTTCCCTAAAGATGTCTTTACATCAAATGTCATCTTGTAGTATGTTATGTAACTTAGTTGTGATTCAAGTTGTTCAATGAAAGTTGTTTCAAATGTCCATTTGCATTATTCAATGAAAAAATATCGCCATAATACAATCCAATGAAAAGTTTCGATAAAAAAAACTTCGTACTACATGTTTGTAAAAATGAAATGACTGTAAAAACTGTTACAAATATCAATTTTTATTTTCTTGAACAAAACGGGCGCCCCAACACATTACAATGTATTCTAGATAGTTAGGCCAAAAAAAATATATGTACTAAGCTTAGTAAAATCAATATTAATCAAGTATAAACTTCTTTAATTAAATCGCAAGTGGATGTCAATTAATGAAAAAAAAAGTTGCACCCACACTTTGTTACATGTTTACAACGTTAAAATGATTTTAAAAAATTTTGTACTGCGGTGATTAGTAATTTTGTACTGTAAATAGCAACCCCTATAAGTTCAAAATATGACCTTTTTTTCCTTATTCACTCACGTCAATTATATATACATATGTTTAAACACATATTAATATACTAAGTGAAGGTTTAAGTGATTTATACCTTATTTTAGCCAAGATAAGGCCTTGTTTGGCCACGGCTCCTTAGGGGAAATTTTTCCACAGCTTGATTAACATGTTTTTACACAGCAATTAAGACATGATTAGACTCCAAGCAAGAACTAACCATAAGAGGTGTTTTAATGTATAATTTCTAGGTTAAATTTACCTTAGAATACAAGGGCAACCAAGGCTGATCTTCGGCCTAAATTTACAGAATCAAAAGAGCATCAAAAGGACTACTAAAGCAAGGCTTAAAACCGTAGCAACTCAGTTTAGAAGATGGCTAATTTTCACCTTGATTAAAATGCCATAAATGGTGTTTTGGCATGGATTTGCCTATTCCTTGAAGCTCTTGATATACCAACTGAATAAGCATGTAAAGAAGAAGATAATAAGCCTAGGGAATCAATTTTTCCAACCAGAAATGAAGAGAATGAAGAAGACCATGCTTAAAGCATGTTTTATACCTTAAGAACAATATAGCTTTGCTTCCTACCTCCTCTGAATTTTTCCACCGAAACACAGCCTATATTCCAACCCCAACTCACACCAAATGGCTGGATGAAAATGGAAGTGGGTAACCTCAATGGAAAGAGAAGAAAAAGATGAAGAAAATGGACATAAACTTGTCTTTGGAGCTTACCTAGATCAAAAGATCTCACCAACTCAACTTAGAGTCTCCTTGCTGTTAAGGAGGTTGAAAGAGAGGGTATAGAGGATGAAGAAGACGGCTGGAGGAAGTAATGAGAGGAAAGAGAAGAAAATGAGCTTATAAGGTAAGATTTACTACTTTATTGAATAGTCTTAGATGACTCATTAGTAGATATTTGATGTTGGCTAATGGATGAGTATGACAGCCTAAAGAGGCGGAAATGGGTGGCTTGGTCAAGGGATGACATTTGACCATGGTTTAAGTTAAGTAATTAAATGTTATTTTGGGTACTATTCACACAAAATCACCCATCTTGATTTTATTTTTAAACTATGATTTAGACATTATAATATAGTCTATCATGTCACATTAATGATATAAAGAATGTAATATAGTCTTTAAAGTGACAAAAGTCAATATCTTAGAGCTCATACACAAAAAATGTGCTTTAAGGTGTTTTAGTGCACATTTTGTGTCCCAAGGTGTTCCTGAGCTTGGTTTTCTTTGAGAACGGTTTCATTACATCCCTTACATGATAATTGAAATTAGGAATCCAATTTTATATCAAATGGAGGTCATAAGACCTTTAAGCTTTCTTAGAGCACATTTTTGCCCTCATTGACTTTTAAGCATCTAAATGCTTGTTCTTTGTGTTGGAGTGTTGTCTAATAACTGTAGTACGTTTATTTATGTGTTATAATGCTTAGGGCAAGATTTTAGGTCCTAAGGAGTTCATTTGGGTATGTATTTACCCTAAACGGTCAAAGGGTGTTATTCTTGCTTTGTGTTGACCATTGTTGTTCTCAATTAACTTTTAAGGCATGTTTAAGCCTTATTTAATTTGATTAGATGTTTAATCAATGCTTTATTAGTTTGGGGTATTTCATAGGTAGACTTCTTATCATGACCCTATCCCAAAACCCTAAATCCTGGTGTCACCTCTCAGACACAATCAAAGCCATCCATTTAGATTTCAGTTCAAATTCCAATTCATAGTCTGAAAGATACTCCAGCCCAAGCACCTCATTTTCTGGGTATCCTGGCCCACTTGCTTTCAGCCTAAGCCTGTTCCGGTTTTCGATCTACCTTGTGAAGCGTCATTCTCATCCCTGTATCATTCAGCCCACTTCCTTTTGTCAGCTAATGATGGACACTTTGAAAACGGGTAGGCCCAAATCCCAGATATGGCAGAAGGAGGAAATCCAATCAACACGGATGCCCAGTTGGCCGCTGTGCAGCAAAGGTGCAAGGTCTTGGAGTCCATTGTCAAGGAATTGAGAAGTATGGCTAATCTCCAGGAGGCAAATCAGCCCACTCTGGAAAAGCTTGCAGATGAAGATCTTAACAGTAGTTACATCGAGATTGACTCCGTTAGGGCCCAAGATTCTCAAACACATGTGGGGAAAGATGTTCCAGACAACCAACTAGATGTAGAGGTTAAAAGGGTTTTAAAAAGGATCAAGCGCATAGAGAAAGACAACAAACCAGCTGGCTTCGATTATTTCGCTACAACGTCGTATCCCGAAGTTAATCTCCCCCCAAAGCTGAAGCTGCCCAAACTCGCTTTGTACAAGGGTTCCTCGGATCCATAAATCCATTTGGCTATGTTCGACCGGGAAATGTCCATCCTGGTGCTCAACGACATGCAAAAAGCCAAGGTTTTTGCATGTTATCTAGACGAGACTCCTTAACGTTGGTATCTCACTCAGAAGATGAATACCAAGACATACGAGGAGGTTTGCGAGGCTTTTCTAAATCATTTCAAGTATGCCAAGAACCTCGAGGTCACCAGAATCGATCGTGCAGGCACTTGACAGAAAGATGGTGAGTCGATGTCTGACTTCATCAAACGTTGGAGGAGAAAGGCTGCTGCCATGCCTACTAAAATGGACGAGCAAGAGCAAATCCGCATGATAATTGAGAATATGCGAAAACAACATAACCATGAGCTAAAATTTATGTACTTTCTGAGTTTGGACATGTTGATGGGACAAGTTGGCATTCTACAGGAAAGGATTCATAAGGAAGGGTTGGAGCTCAAGTGCTCAAGAAACTCCGGCAGTGGCTCCAAATTCTCTAAGCCAGGACCAGAAAAGAATTATTTTCATACGGTAGCTTGCGCTCAAAGCAGTTTCCCAGAAGTGAATGTGGTTCAACGACCTAGAGCTCCGCATCAAAACTTTAGGACGGTACCGTTACCACGCCGAGACTCGTCGCAAAGGGAATTCACCATCATTGGTCGAACACCAAGTCAGGTATTTGAAGAGCTTCAGAGGAGAAACTTGCTACAGCCCTTGGCCCCTCAGCCAAGAACCACTCATTTGGGGAAGCGACTTAATCAATTCTGCCACTATCGTCAGTTGCCTGGCCATTATGCTGACAATTGTCGAGCATTGAGGCACAAGATTCAAGACCTCCTCGAGCAAGGAGTCCAATTTTTCTAAGTATGCAGATTGTTTTATTTATGTTTTCTTGCATCTTCAAATTTTCCTAGTAGCTTATTGTAATTTTTACGTTTCTTTCATGATTCATAAAATAAATCATAGTTCCATTTTCACAATTTCTGTACAAACCATTTTTCATTCATTGAAAAAAACAAAACAAAAATGTTTTTCAAGGAAAAGAATCACGGAGTAATCATTTCTCGACTATGGAACAGAATGATTTGTCTCTTGTTTCTAAAAGTTGAACATGCCTCGCTAAACACCACAGCTTACCCCTAAGCATCCAAAAAAACCACATAGCGCTTCGAAGTCCACATTTTTCAAAATGTCGTCATAAACCCTGGATTAATTCTGGGGGCTATCCAAATTTAAGTTCGTCAACTTTTATCTTTTGTTTAAATGTGCGGACGAGTTTCAGAGTGAAAATCTCGCGAGAGTATCTTAAGTGGTAAAACCATGAGTGAACGAGCGTCTCATTTTTACACGACTCCGGTGAGACCACATTTAAAGGTGAGGTAAACGGCATAACACCGACCGAAGGAGATAATTTGTAAATTTACTCTTAGACCTGTGAAAAGTAACAAAGAGCAGATACACATCTATCAGGAATGGCGAAGCACCTAGGTACAACACCACATAGCCAAAAGCTTGTGAACCCTGATATTAAACCCTAGGCACCCCCGCTAAGCCTTTCATATATCCCTTTTAGATATTATGAACTCCACAAAATAACCCAGCCAATGATGAATGTCCGACCCGGTGACCAAAGGAAGCGAGGAGTCAGACTCCAGATAACGTTCTCATCAGTCCAAAAAAGCAACGCTGCTATCAGCATGACGAAGTGATCTGCAAATGGTCCCAGAGTGACACAGGATCTAAAGAGCTCACATCAAAACATCTCTCGAAGCCCAAAACCGGGAAACACAAGATCCAAAGGCAAAGTCAAGAAAGGATAAAACAAAGAGGTAAACCCGAAATGCCTCTAGGAAATCCGAATGACAAAAAGAGGAGAAATGATGTAAAGGACGACTTCAAAAGTCCAAGTCCAGAAGCTCGAAAACAACATCAACACGAAGCAGTTAGACGACTTCAAGATAAGGAAGATGATTTCAAGAGAAGACACAAGGTGCAGCTTTGGTCACCCATTTGGCTCCACATACCTAAAATATCCCTCCATGGTCCCGTCGTCTTTCATCACACCCCATGGCCACATTATAAGCTTTAAAGACTTCCATCTTGATAGTTGTGTATCCAATCACGTGAAAGTAACAGATCAAATGCGTAAATCCATCAAATGTCGAATTCAATGGTTTAAAAGTTATGACCATGAGCGAGAAATGAGTGCAAACGCCAAACACGTCGAGTGTAGGTTAGGAAGCACCACATCAAAGCATAAGCCTTGACCCTGTGAGGATGACATTTGTTCACACATTTAATCAAAGAAAATACTGGGAGCAATCGATCGTTCGATCGATTGCCATGAACTCTAGCTCAGATTGTCCTAAGGAAAAATACTGAGGGCAATTGTTGGTTCCAACAATTGCCATGACAACACCAATTGAAACCCAAAGCTTGAGCACCACCACCCCACCACACGCACACATAAGCCCTTACCTCCACATCAAACACTTTAGGCCCACATAAGCCTTTACCTTCACATCATACACTACAAGTCCATCAAAAGTCCTGACCACCACTCAAACACCACACACTCCACCAGCGGCATGTTCATCCTCTAAAAAACAAATTGCAGATCTGAAATTCTTAGTTAGGAAATGATTATTTCACTTTCCTTTTTCAGTAGTGTTTTACTCAAGCATTGCCATGTTTGGCACATTTTCCAGAAATTTCTTGCTTTGAACAATTTTCAATGCTCATCATTGCCATGTTTGGCACATTTTTAAACAGTTTCTTGCTTTGAACAAGTATCTTACATGCACTGTGATTGCATTTTACAAACTTTTGCATACACCTCATCATCGCCATGTTTGGCCCTTTTACAATTGGTTTTCACCACATGCATTTGCACAAGACCATTATCTTTCTAACTCATTTTTAGTTCGAGACTCAAAATCAGTGCGAGACCCTGCATTTTCATCATCAGTGCAAGACCTAGAATCAGTACGGGAATCAGCTTTTTTACTTCATCCGTTTAATACAAGACTTCGGTGCGTGACCCACCATCTTCATCAATGCAAGACCCATCATTTTCTTCAGTGCGAGACCATGCATCTTCTTCAGTGCGAGACCCATCATCTTCATCAGTGCGAGACCGAGAGTCATCATCCAGTGCAAGACCAGTATGAGACCTAGTATCATCTTCAGTGCGAGACAAGTTGAGACAGTGCGTGATCTAAATTGGCGGGGCAAAGGCAATAAGTCCCCATCCTCATGTCAACTTTTTGGGAGAAACAACTAGTGGACAGTGGCAATAAGTCCCCTTGGTAATCTAGAAGTTATCCCAGCACCCCAGTTGGTGGGAAGAGGTAATAAGTCCCCATAGTATACCAACTAGGAGCATTGGAACGGGTTTCGGTCGCCAGAAGCATCCAAACATCATCAGCATATCATATCATCTTCTTTTGCATGACATCTACATTTGCATTACAGGTTCCCGACACCTTAGAATGTTCGGCATACTTTATTTCACTTTAGGTAGTCAACGCCATAGAATAGCTTGACATCATTTCATTCATTATAGGTAGTCAACGTCTTAGAATAGCTTGACATCATTTCATTCATCATAGGTAGTCAACGCCTTAGAATAGTTTGACATCATCTCATTCATTATATGTAGTCAACGCCTTAGAATAGCTTGACATCATCTCATTCATCATAGGTAGTCAATGCCTTAGAATAGCAAGAACATCATCTCATTCATTATAGGTAGTCGGCGCCTTAGAATAGTCCAACATTACTTCATTTTTACCTTTAGGTGGTCGACGCCTTAGAATCGCTCGACATCCTTGCATTTTACTCATAGGTAGTCAGCGCCTTAGAACAGCTCGACACAATTTGTCTGTTTTCAACTGCATGCGGGGTCTTTTAAGATCCAAAATTTTGCGGTATCACTCAAGCATCAACTAGCCTTTTCATTTCCATTACAAAGTCTAGTTGACGGGGGGCAATCTGTTATATCCAAAATTTTAACCCCCCTGGAAGAGATTCTCTACTAATAGGCTAGTTTGGCCCAGTAGTGAGGGTTCCCAGTTCGATCATCACATTTCAGAGTACTAGGGACAGCTTAGTCATCTCCAGGGGCATTTTCATAATTTTGCAAGGCTCCTAAGCCCCCTATGGACTTTCTCTCTTCCAAAGAAGGGTCAAATCAATTCAAAATGCTTTGAAATTTTAACCCATTATAAAGGATGACATTTTGGGCATAATGATGTTCGAATTTCAATTTTTCGAATTTCCAATAATTTTCTAGCAATTTCTGATTGAATCTGACGAGAAATTAAATTTAAAAATACTCCAATGTCCAAAAAATTTGATTCCACTTTGGAAAAATCAGAAATATCATCCTTTACCCATGTTTAAAATTTCATAGTCAAATTCTTTTTGGAAGCCCTTGAGCTAAAATATCGGTAAATCTCGGTTTTTACCGGATTTTTCTATCTTTAAAGAAGCCCATATAAGGAACCTTATCCCTTGATCAAATGAGAACTACAAGAGCCCTAGAAAGTCCGAAAACCTAGCCATCACAAGTCCCCCACGTTTTCACTCATCCAACCACCAAAATCACATCAAAACCCCTCGAAATCACCACCTAAACACATTTTTCTATTCCCAACACTTCAACAATCATCATACATCAACCAAAACACCTCCAAAACGTGAAGAACATCATCAACAATCAACAACCAAAAGCTCGGGTCGAACTCAATCTGGAGGTAGGAATCTTAAGTTTCTAACTCCCTACGACCGAAGATAAAGCAGGTAGGAATCTTAAGTTTCTAACTCCCCACGACCTTTCTGAAATTCCATTGAAATTTGGGTTCGAACTGACTCTTTCCGGCTTCTGTATAGTTGTTCGTTTTCATTTCTGCCCTTATTGTTTACTAAGTTTCGTCATTACTCCGACTTCAAATTAAAATCTATTTATCACTAACTTATTGTACATCTTTCAGGATACACTTACGTAAATTTTGAGCCGAAAACACCTGCAGGAACCACCAGAAAACCCCTGTCCATGGGTGGTCCGTGACCTCGGACCTATGGTTCGGGACCACGGACGAGTTGTCCGTGGCACGGACACCCACGGATGGCGGCGGGATTTTAATTTTTCAAAAACTTAGGTTTTGTCTAAACAATGTCCGTGGCCCCAGACTTTTTAAATTTTCATTTTCTGTCTAATTCGACTTTTATTTCCACATAGATTAACTAGGGACCGTGGGTACGGACATTAGGTCCGTAGTCACGGATAGAAACAAAATTTGACCTAATTCTGCCTCCGAAACCCTAGTTTAGGTATTTTAATTTCCACTTTAATTTTCTGTCAAAAAAGGGTAAAAATAAAAGAAAAACAGAAGTTTGCGCGCTTAGGTTAAAAACGACTTGTAATAAGCAGTAATTAAACTAAGTAGAGGAAAAACGACTTCTAGGGTAATGAAAGTAATTGAACCCTAATTAAGTCGAATATCAAGCCCCCGAACCCGAACTCTCCTTTCCAAATTTGATCTAGGTTATAATTAGGTGGCGACTCATAATAGGTTCCAGTGACTTAGCTTAGGTTTTAATAATTATGGTTATATGACTTAGTTATTAAAATTAGGTTATAAGTGGACCTAAAACCTTCTCAGATCCTAATCAACTCGAATCAACCAAGGATAGGGTTTAAAAATCGAGGCTCACACTAACATCAAAACAGCTCTTGATACTCAAAATCCGGGAGACACAAGAACCCCGAAGGCGAAGTCAAGAAAGGATAAAACAAAAACGCAAACCCGAAATGCCTTGAAGAAATCCAAATGACAAAAGGAAGAGAAATGGTGTAAAGAACAACTTCAAAAGTCCAAATCTAGAAGCTCGAAAGCAGCGTCAACAGGAAGCAGCTAGACGACTTCAAGACAAGGAAGATGAATCCGAGAGAAGAAGCAAGGTGTAGCTTTGGTCACCCCTATTAACTCCACATACCTCAAATATCCCTCCAGGGTCCCGTTATCTTTCATCACACCCCATGGCCTCGTTATAAGCTTTAACGACTTCCGACTTGGTAATTGTGTATCTAGTCACGTGAAAGTAACAGATCGAATGTGTAAATCCATCAAATATCAAATTCAATGGTCTAGAAGTTGTGACCGTAAACGAGAAATGAGTGCAAACACCAAACACGTCGAGTGTAGGTTAGGAAGCACCATATCAAGATATAAGCCATGACCATGTGAGGATGAGAGTTGTTCGCATGTTTAATCAAAGAAAATACTGGGGGTAATCAATCATCCGATCGATTGCCATGAACTCTAGCTCAGATTGTCCTAAGGAAAAATAATGGGGGCAATTGTTGGTTCCAGCAAATGCCATGACAATACTAATTGAAACCCGAAGCTTGAGCACCACTATCCTACCACAGGCACACATAAGCGCTTACCTTTACAACAAACACCACAGGCACACATAAGCTCTAACCTCCACACACACACACACTCTCAAGCCCGCCATTAGCCTTAGCCCCACAAAAACATCAGGCCCATCATAACCCAGACCACCATCCAAAATCACAACCTAATCCCAGGTTTATCATATATCCTGAACACCAGCAAAAGCCTTTAGCACCATAAAAAAAACACCACACTCCACCAGTGGCATTTTCATCTTCTAAGAAACAATATGCAAATCTGAAATTCTTAGTCAGGAAATGATTATTTCACTTTTCTTTTTCAGTAGAGTTTTTCCAAAGCTTTGCCGCGTTTGGCACATTTTCCAGTAATTTCTTGCTTTGAACAATTTTCAATTCTCATCATTGCCGCGTTTGGCACATTTTTTAGCAATTTATTGCTTTGAACAACTTTCAATTCTCATCATTGCCATGTTTGGCACATTTTCCAGCAAATTTCTTTCTTTGAACAATGTTTAATCAGCATCATCGCCATGTTTGGCATATTCCTAGCAATTTCTTGCTTTCGACCAATCTACATCATCGCCATGTTTGGCATATTCCAAGCAATTTCTTGCTTTCGACAAATATGTATCATCGCCATTCTTGCTTTGGACAATTTTCAATCTACATCATCGCCATGTTTGGCATATTTCCAACAATTACTTACTTTGGACAATTTTCATTCTTTACAAGCACTTCAATTTTATTTTCAATACCCGCGTAAACCTCATCATTTCCATGTTTGGAACATTGACAATTTGCTTTTTATCACAATCATTTGAATAAAACATACTTCGCATCTTTGCATTATCAAACATACTGCATTCCTCAATTAACCTAGTCAAGAGTAGAACGGGTCTCGGTCTCCATAAGCAACCGAGTAGAACGGGTCACAGTCTCCATAAGCAACCGAGTAGAACGGATCTCGGTCTCCGTAAGCAACCGAGTAGAACGGGTCTCGGTCTCAATAAGTAACCGAGTAGAACAGATCTCGGTCTCCATAGGAAAGTGAGTTAGATGGATCTCAGTCTCCATAAGCAACTAAGTTAGATGGATCTCAATCTCCATAACCAACTGAGTTAGATGGATTTCAATCTCCATAAGAAATTGAGTTAGATGGATCTCATTCTCCATAAGCAACTGAGTTAGTCGGATCTGAGTCTTCATAAGCAACTAAGTTAGTCGGATCTCAGTGTTCATAAGAAACTGAGTTAGTCGGATCTCAGTCTCCACAAGCAAGTGGGTTTGGCGGGTTTCGGTCCCCAGAAGCATCTAAGCATCATCAGCATACCATCATGTCATCTTCATCAGCATATCATCATCATATGATCTACTTCTGCATGACTTCTACATTTGCATTATAGGTTCCCGACACTGTTCGGCTGTAACGCCCCTATTTAACGAAAATGCAGCGGAAAATAAAATACTAAGGTGATTACAGATCATCGGGTTCCAGACACCCGACACCAAACCTCACCAATTACAACTTATAAATTATAAAATGTTACGGTCTGAACTCGAGAAAACATAACATAAACATAATAATAAAATACATCAACTCTCCACAAATCCTAATTCTCATCCAAATCACTCATACTCTTCGTGGCCACCTGTACAAACAATCTCGTACATGCAAGATGAAACCAAGCAGCCCACCCTAGGAGGGGTGAGTCAGTTCCCTGGAATGGAACTGGTAAAATTCTCCAAAACAATAAATTAAAACATAGTTCTTCAAATAAGACAGTAACATGGAAACAAACTCTTTAAAGTAAAATAGAGAAAAAGCACTTCAAAACAATCAAGTTATAGAGAAAAGAGAACAAGGCAAAGATAGAGACAATGAACTTTAAAACCAAGTCAACCAATTAAGAAGTCACACCATATAGTTAGTAAGCACCCATTGCTGATGTTAGAACTAATTCTGGTTAAGAAGAGAAAGACTCGGGTAGTCACAAAGGACTAGGAATGAAAGAAGAGATCCAAGAACCCATAACTCAAGAGTAGAATAAAACCCATTGGGAGAGATGGCCCCCATCGCCAGTCAGTTGTCATAAGGACGAGGTAAACAGACCTCCGTTGTCAGTTGTCCATATGGACGAGGTATAGCAGACCTCCGCTGCCACCGACACGTTCTCAGTCATCGGTGAAAAGTGTGTATACCACTTAATAGAAAGAATCCATACTCAGTACCAAGATTGACATTTTCCCATATTCCCACTAGATTATTAACTGCACAAGGGAAATACCAAAACACTTAGTCCTACAGAGTGCAGAGGCGTAAACCCTCAACAATTAATACCTAATAGAAAGAATCCATTCCCAATAAGGCTGATCAAACTCGACTCATGGATGAAACAATACCCATAGTCCAAAGGAAGAATTTACCAATACCAGATATTTTCCTATATTCCCAGTTACCCCACTAGATCATTAACTGCACAAGAGCAATACCAAAACACTCAGTCTTACAGAGTGTAGAAGCGTAAACCCTAGACAGTTAATATCTAGTGAAACAAATAGATAGGAGGAACCAATAACCATGTAAGTTTCACATTCAAGGCTCAGTTAGCCACATCAAGCTGAGTTAGTCACACAAACAGTTTCCTTTCGAAATTCATTTCAGCTCAGTTAGCGTTTTTTAAAACATTCCATAAAGTCCATTAGCAAAAGTATCTGAGTACGAGAAATCGTACCTGGTAGGAGCAGTAGCAGTAACCAACTTGAAAGTGTGAACTTCCACTAACAACCTATAATTAAGGCGTTCCAAGTACTGATTAGCTAAGGAACTCATAAAGCTAAACGTCTTTATTCTTACTGGTTTATAGTTACTGTTTTACATTTACTCTCTCATAAGGATCTGGTGTAACACCCCGTCCAAAGCCAATCGTGGTTATCGTGAAACTTAATAACTTAAACACAATAGTCGCAGCGGAAATAACTAACACCGGGACCTTGCCACGGTCTGATCATTAGAATATACCGAACCTTACCAATTTACAACGCTTAACCAAAATGTACATGCCGTCCAAAATGCCCACCAACCGAGTTTCAAGTATCTCAAGTGATAACACATCCTTTCATCAGTTTAAATATAGACAGACGGGCGCACAAGCGCAACCTGCTCAAAAATAAATAACCCATCCTAAGTCTAACCACCCCCACTCTCAGGGTGACTCCTCATGGGACGCTTACCTGCAAAATAAAAACAGCCCCCAAAGGGGGTCAGCAAGAATGCTGGTACGCCCTCTCATGGCCCCCAAGCTAACGGGGCTACGACGACTAATTGTCTATAGCATGGAAGTTGATTAGAATCACAATCATAACATGAAGTGCAATAAAACAACAATCCACAAATGAACATACATAGTTCACACACAATTGAACGACATAAGGCGTTCCCTTAACAAGCGAGTTAGTAAGCAAACTCCTTAAGTTCCGAATCCACTCAACCTTAGTCCATCTTAACTTACCTCAGTCTTAACCTTATCTTAATCTTAGGATACAAACCGTTCTTTAAATAGAAATGGTCGTACCTTATCTCAATGTTTATTTTGTCAGGTCAAAAGCAACCCTAGCCAATGAGCTATTAACTCCATCGGTTTCATAAAGAACTTATCATATAATTTAGGATGTAGGTGATCCTACCGCACCATCTTAATGCCTCCTACCTTGGACTGGATATCTGATGTAGTTGTGCCGACACTCGACCCTAGGCAACTAGTCCGAAGACAAGTCCTTAAGCGGAAGTCGGATTTGATTCAGATACCGACCCCGTTTTTCCTTAGCATGCATGACCGGAGTCAGTCCCGGATTCCTCACTCCCCCCCTCAAGTTTCAGTTAGTGGAAATCTTACAAACCAAGTGTTAGTTAAACCTTCTTGGGTAATAACCAGCTGTTAAACAATATAACACCTCATCTTAATCCAATCCATACTAAACCTTGTTACTAACTACCTCAAGTCTCGTGGGTTAGTGTAAAGAAAATACACACACAACGAGAGCAATAAAAACCGATTCCATGCTTTATCTTGTCTTAGTTATAGCAAATAAGCAGATATCACACAAGCCGAGGGACACCTCGTTAGCAAGCAGGTCACAAGAAAGACTGTACTGTTCACCGTCGATTGTCCCCGTTGTTTAATTCTCCTCCGGTTCCAAACATTCAAATCCTAAAATTCATCCAACTTAGATTATTAATTATTTACACATTACTTAACTTATTTAACTTACTTAACCCTTATTGATCCCCACCTAGCACCTCTTAATTTTTTTTTCTTAATCTTACAACTTAACCTTAAACATGTAAGTTTATACCTAACTTAATCCCTTAGGTCTTTTGGTTTCTCATTATCATTGCCCTCTTAATGGGGTACCATTAATACCATTTAATCATCCTAAATAATCTGAAGTTTTTTTAAATAAAAGTTTTGGGCCGACCGATCTTACCAACCGACCTTACCCAAGGTTGGTCCATTCCAGTACATATTACCGTTGGAAAATTTTACCCCGACCGACCTTGCAAGTCCGTTCCCCAAGGTCGGTCCATTCCCGAGGGTTTTCTCCTTTGAAAATTTAGGCCCGACCAACCTTGACAAGGTCGGTCCCAAGTTCGGTCGATTCCAGAGACCAATCCCCGTGCAAAATTTTAGACATGACCGACCTTGCAAGTCCGGTCCCAAGGTCGGCCTATTCAAGAAACTCAATCCGTACACAAGATTCAAGCCTGACCGACCTTGTAAGTCCGGTCCCCAAGGTCGGTCTATTCAAGAAAGTCTCCCGGTAGTGTAAAACTGGGCTTGACCGACCTTGCAGGTCCGGTCCCCAAGGTCGGTCTGCTACAGACCCTTGTTTCTAATTGCCCAATTGACTCCAAACTTCACCTCATATACCCTAGTATGTTTTATCCTCATTTGGGCACTTCAAACACACCTTTAGCATCCACTAAAACCCCTTAAATCACTCACCAAAATCCACCCAAGCCATTATGCATCTTCCTTGTAATAATGCCAACACTTGTAATGTTTTTCACTTGGCTTCTAAGTGCTGGTTCATACCTATCATAACCACCATGCCAAAATGCTTTCTCACCACTATAACATCATCTCCCAAGCATCTTTCACCATCTAAAATTCCTTTATGATAATGCCCAAGTCATTCTAATTCTCAAGAACACCTTAATCTCATTCTTTTTCATCAAAACATCTTCTAAAGTTTTCCTAGCACTTCCTTAGTCATAAAATTCCCTTAGCACCTCTTAAACACCTAATTTCTTCACCAAATTTTGACATAGATTACCTAGTATATTGTTGCACCAAAACACTTAGTTTTTCCCATCCAACAACCATGAACACTTAAATTCTCATTACACCGTCCTAACACACAATATACACCCAAACTACACCACATCACAATATAGTGCATAAACTTAAATTGATTGGCACTTAGGCCCTTAAATGCATAAATCTTAAACACTGAATTTCCTCAATATATATAGCCTTTGACCTGCAAATACACACAACAAGGCTCCCATTGCAATATAGATGTTCTTATACTTCACCTTAACGTTGTTTATCTATCTCCTTTCTTATTTGCTCTTTAGTCACAAGTTCTCAATATAGTAATGTTCTTTCTCCTAAGTTTTATAACCCTTCCCCATTATAAACTCTAAGCTAAACTTATCACCTATCTCAATCCCATCCCTTAATTAAACACCTTAAGGTAAGACATTCCCCTTGCTCTTTTACAAGCTCCACACACTTCCCTCCTTAGATTTTCCTTGTACAATCTCGGTCACCAATCAAGTTCTCCTTGCCAATGCTCTAATCAATATTCCATGACTCCAATGAGTGCTAAACAACACACTAACCTTAAGGAATGAAAACCTGGGTTAAAAATGTGTTTTAAGGTATTAAAGTGATTGTTTTACCTTGGGTTCTCAAGACAAGCTTATGTATGAATCAAGAAGGACCTCCTATATCCCTTGGAGAATAGAAAACAAGCTAGAACACGGCATAAGAATGGAGTCCCATGAGTACAAATTTTTGGACAAGGGAAGAAATGGGAGAAACCTAGATTTTCTTACACATTCTTTACCTTAATAGAATGGAGAAGCCAATGAACTCCTCAAACTTATATTTCCTTCTCTAAAGGCGGTTTGGCTTGGCACCAAAATGAAGCTCTTGAAGTTTTGGAAAGATAGGAAGAGAGAGCTTGAGCTAACTAAGAAGAATATGTATTTTGTTTTGGTTTTAGGTAAGATGAGTGAGCCATGGTCAAAGCAAGGTGGAGCTAGCATGGAGGTTGAGTTTTACGTGAATGGAGAAGAGAAAGAGCAGCCAAAATCGGTGAAGAAGATGAAGAATGAAGAAAAGGAGGAGAGAGGTAAGTAAATAAGAGATATTTGTTCAAAAGCAAATAGTAACCCTTACTTTATCTCTTTTTTTTATAAACTAACTTAATTATATGGTGACTCATCCCCTTAGAAACCGGCGCCTTATTTATTTAAGGTTGGTCATGGTCTTGTTTGACCACTTAATTAAGCTTAATTGATTAAAGACTAAACTAGGCACTATTTAGTTACTATTCACAAACTAGTGCACATAATTGTGAAATTTTTGATTTTCCATTGATTTAGACTTCCTAACGTGATACTAAGTAGTACAAAAGTTAATTAAGAAGTAATTATGGGAATTTAGCCACTTAAAACCCCTTTCTAAGATAATTTTTCAAAAATGTGGTTTAAGACTCCTTAAAGCACATTTTGTGTTTTAACTTGTTCTCAAGCTTGGTTTTCTTTGGTAATTGCTTTAACACGACCATTAGGATATTACTAAGGTCTAAGAATGGTATTTGGGTGCTCACCCAAGTTTGTAACACCCCTACCGTTAATCCTATGCTTACCGTCCAATCATCCTCTTAATCCTATCAGTTCACAGCGGAAGACTACTACTTACTATGGCGGGTGGTACAACGCCGCTAACCGCCCATACGGCTAGCTAGGCTTACCTTACATACAGTCACGGTCTGATGATCATAGTATACCGAGCTACTACATTGCATACTGAATACCAAACACCGAATACTTACATTAGTGGATTACCGAGCACCAAAGTATATCAATTACATCCTTTCCAAGTTTACCAAAAGAATGAGTTTTCTACAAGCTACTCATCTATACCAATCATAATCCTTTCAATATCCCAAAAAGGTGTACCCCATGGTACACCGGCTAATCAAAATGCTCCTAGCCGTGTATAACTTAGTACACCATTCACAATTCATTAATTACAAACAAAAGAAATCAACTAGAACTCTTCGTCATCTTCATCCTTCTCTTGTACCTGCGTGTAGTAAAAATGTCGCCCCAAGGGGCTCAGCAAAAGCTGCGCATGAACTCCGCATATACCGCGTGCTAGCTAGGGCACGCCGACTAATTCAGGTCAAATAGGCATGCGGTTCATTTTTAACATACATACGCACTTTGCATACAACATACATACATAAACAATACATTACACAATCCAAGATGGCAATATAACAGCACACACTTACTAAACTTCACCGTGTTAGACAAATTACGCATCCGGGTTAATCGGAATGCTATTTACTCTTTTACTCATTTCACTTTCTTACTCTTACTTGTTTACTTCCATTTACTTACTTACTCATTCTTACTTACTCATACTCATGTTAAGTCGGTATGACCTCCGGCCCGGGGACTACACCGTCCCACTACCAGGATTTACTTGACTCACCAATCCGGGATGCTACCCACTTAAGGGATTTGGGCCGCGGACCAGTTTAAGAGTCAGGAATCGGATCCAACCTCTTGTGTCTCCTCATCCTCACGCGTGGCCGAAACTATATCGGACTTCTACTCATTCCAATTTAATTTCCAATTTAAGTTTGATTGGTTAGCTTGTTAGGAATCAGTTAGAAGTCCAATCACAATCACAATCGGTCACTGTACAATACAACATACATACACACATTCATATTCATCCATACATTTCATGAATTATACAAACTAAGATTTAAAGAAAATATTCACAACATACAACACTACATATTCACGTGTATGCATAATAACTCCGATTCGTGCATTTATCTTATTTGGTGATCAATTAGCACACAACACACAAATCAGAGTAACCAAGATAGCATACGGGGCATGAGGAATTCATACCGTTCACCGTTGTACTTGTATCCCAACGTTCCTCCGGTGTTCAGAAATCAAATCCTATGATATACATTCAATTGAATGATTAATCTAACTACCATTAACTTAACTCGATTACTCTTACGTTTACTAATTCATACTTACCAAGTCTTTGAAGTTCTTATACTTACACATGGTTTACTTCTTTAAGTTTGTTTCCTTACTTAACGTTGGTATACTTACATATATGTACATGTGTATATGTGGGTATACATATATATACATATATAATTATTATTTAATTTAATTTACATTTTTTTTGTATGACTCGACCGACCTTACCCAGGGTCGGACCCATGGTCGGTCGAAGTCAGTAAGGTACTACGCTGGAAAATTACAGGGCCGACCGACCTTGCCAAGTCCGGTCCCAAGGTCGGTCCATTCCAGTGAGTTTTGGTTTTGAAATTCTGGAGTCGACCGACCTTGCATGTCTGGTCCCAAGGTCGGTCCATTCCAGTAAGTTTCATTACAGGCGAATTTTAGGCCGACCGCCCTTGCAAGTCCGGTCCCCAAGGTCGGTCCATTCCAGAAGGTTTTATGATGGAAATTTTCTGGCCGACCGACCTTGCAAGTTCGGTCCCCAAGGTCGGTCCATTCCAGAAGGTTTCCGTCCTTTGTAAATTTGGGCTCGACCGACCTTGCAAGTCCGGTCCCAAGGTCGGTCCGGCCCAGTACTTGCATTTCTATTTCTGTTTTCAGTCCCTCTTCTTACCCATTACTTCCCCATTGTTCCTACACTTATTCCCACATGTTTTAGCACTAATTAAACCTCCTAATACACCCTAGTTCCTCCTTTAAATTCCCCACTCATTCCTACACTAATTTACACACTTGTTTCTAAATTCATTTCAGCACTTACACTAGGTCTTTCCTAGTTGTATTTGCTACAGATTTTGACACTTACTCTCCCCATCTATAGCTCCCTCTTCCAATGTCATTTCTAACCCTCCTAATGCATTACAATACATTAACTATCTCCCTCAATCTACCCTCTATCTATCTCCATCAAAATCTGTTACAACATCTATCATCCACCTAGTTTCTAGTTCATTAAGTGTTCTAATCCTAGGTAAATTTCTCCATAGTCTCCCCTATAATTTTATACTCTCACCACATTGTTTATTCACACATTTCTATCCATCTCACCTGCTTATACACAACAACAATATGCAAACTCTCATACACCAAAACCAAACACAAAACGCTCTTAGAAATTCCTGCACATTACATTCAATTCCCATTTAGGTTTCAACAAGTTTTACATGTCTTTTAAAGGTTCAAAACCTTTGTTATCTCCTACACATTACACTACCATTACACTACCATCTTACAATACATATTTTCATTACTAAAAACCTGTTACATAAGCATTTACAAAGCTACACAAAGATGAGTATAATTACCTTGTTCTCCCTTCTAGTTTTCTTTTTCTCCTTTCTCCTTCCTTGTCTCTCTTTCCACCGGTTTAGGAACTCAAATCCTCCAACACTACAATCCATATATTCACATTTTCAATACACCAACTAACCTTAACCATTCTTTAAGTTCAAATGCACATTTTAGGGTTTAGGAATTTCATTACCTTGCAAGGGTATATGTAATGCTTGGAACAACTCAAGAACAGTATTTCCACCCCTTCCAAGAGGCCAAAATCGGCTGGGTACAAAAGGAGCAAGCAAGAATTTTAGCTACATTTTCGTTTTGCCCATAAGGGTTAGAAAAAAATGAGATTTCAAGAAGATTTTTACCTCAAAAGAACAAGGAGAAGGAGGTGGTCCTAATGGTAGTCTTGAAGCTCCAATGTAGCATACCCATGGAGATGAAAGTTGTTGTTTTCGAATTTTGAAAAGATAGAAGTGTTCGTCTTGATGAGAGGAAGATAATGGTGGTATTTTTATAATTTTCGGAGCATGTTTGGGCACTCAACAAGAGGAGAGAATAGAGTATTTTGTGGGTTGTTCAAGCTTGCATGGCTACCGGTTGGAGGAAGAAGAAATAGAGAGTGAGGGGGATGGCCTGTGTACGTGAGAAAGGAGAATGGGGTAGGAGAGAGAGTGAGTGAGTGGATAAAGTAAGGTGAGTGTTTTACTTTATTATTTTTGTTGTTTTGTAAATAAGAAGGAGTAAGTGAGTGTGAGAGAGGGAGATGGGATTGGCTGGCACCACACACACACACCAAACTTTACTTTTTATTTTAATAGTGGACACATAAGTTTTGGTTATTTATGTTTCTACCCCACAACTTCCCGTTTTTGACAGTTTTTTTACTAATTTCTCATTTTATTGCTTTTATTGGTTCTAAAGCTTCACTAATATTTATTAATGATTATTTAGTTGACCAAAATTGTTACGAGTCTATTTGACCCGCTTAAAGTCACGTTTTCCCCGGTTTCCTCGAAAAACGTGCTTTAAGGTTCGTTAGTGTTTTTTAATCCGTTTTAAGGATCCATTTTCTTCGGGATTTGTTCCCTCATGATTATTTACACTTAATTAAGCTTCGAAATTACTTATTAGCCTACTTAATCACTATTTTTAATTACGGGGTATTTCAATTAAGAAACTTTACCCTCAAAGTTGCTCAAGGTTAATAGTTTAATAATTATACTCATTAGGCAAACCAATTGCCATAATGTGTCTTACAACCACCTATGAGGTGTTTACTTCTTCCACATTGCAAACATACGCAATCCAAGCACAATACACCTTTCACATACACCATACACCATTTCCATGCATACCAACACATCTACATTACACAATACACCATAGCGATTCACAATACACATTACACAGATACATTACACATTGTACATACACATCCATACACTACACATTACACATACTTACATTCACACACCAAATTCTCTTGCACTACATGTGCCATACAAAAGTCTACTACAATACCTACACACTATGCAATGCTCACCCCGAAGCAATGCAAAAGCAAAAAGGCTCTACCCCCCTTAAAAGGGGTACACCCCGTACCCGTATTACTAAAAATTAGACTCTCTAGTCTACGAACAACTGTGGGTACTTAGCCTTCATGGCATCTTCCAACTCCCATGTCGCTTCTTCGACATCATGGTTTGACCATAGGACCTTCACCATTCGTATAGACTTATGGTGAGTGTCTCTGGTCTTCCTATCCAGGATTCTCACTGGAGTTTCAACATATCTCATTGTCGGCTCAATGGAAAGTCTCTCGGGCTCTCGGACATGAGAAGGATCAGAAATGTACTTCTTGAGTTATGACACATGAAATACATCATGGACACGTCCCAAGTCCTCAGGTAATGCTAACCTGTAGGCTACAGCTCTAACTCTTTCGGTGATAGCATACGGCCCTATGAATTTTGGGCTCAGCTTGCCCTTCTGACCAAATCGGAAGACACCCTTCATAGGTGAAACGCGGAAGAACACTTGGTCGCCCACGGCGAACTCAAGGTCGCGTCGTCGCACATCCGCATAGGATTTCTATCTATCTTGGGCTGCCTTCATATTGGCTCGAATCTGCTGGACTTCAGCTTGTACTTGCTCAAGGTACTCCGGTCCTATGATGACCGCTTCACTTGACTCATCCCAACACAAGGGTGTATGTCAAGGTCTACCGTATAGAGCTTGGAGTGGCGACATCTTAATCGAGGCATGGTAGCTATTATTGTATGAAAATTCGATAAGATGAAGCTTGTTTAACCAACTCCCCTGAAAGTCTAAGGCACATGCCCTAAGCATGTCCTCCAGTGTCTGGATGGTCCTTTCTGTCTGACCGTCGGTCTGAGGATGGAAGGCGGTACTCAACTTCAATTCTGTACCCAGCGCTTCCCGTGTGGCTCTCTAGTATCTCAAAAGGAATCTGGTGTCGTGGTCAGATACTATGGTTTTAGGGACTCCGTGATGTCTGATAATCTCCTTGTCGAATAGCTCTGCGAGCTTCACTACCTTCCAGGTGTCCTTCATCGGTATGAATCTGGCAACCTTGGTAAGGCGATCGACTACAACCCAGATCATGTTGAGTCCTCCCCTGGCAGGTGGGAGTCCTACAACAAAATCCATGGAGATATCATGAAATTTCCACTCCGGAACTGGCATAGATTGTACCATTCCGCCCGGTCTACGATGTTCAAATTTTTACTTTTTGGCATGTTAAGCATCTCAATACAAATTCCGTCACGTCCGATTTCATTCCAGACCACCAGAAGTACCTCTTCATGTCTTTGTACATCTTGGAGGCTCCCGGATGGACTGACAATGTGGAACTGTGTGACTCTCGCAAGATGTGATCCCTTAGCTCAGCATTGCTTCGGGGGACGCATAGCCTGCCATTCAGCCGAATCAGACCATCTTCATGTAGCTTGAAGACATACTTCTTCTTCTCAAATGTACCATTTTCAATCTTTTGTCTGATTTCGGTTAGGTAAGGGTCGCTCAACTGAGCGTCTCGCACCTCGTCAACCAAGCTAGAAGAGGCGAGTAGCGAATGGAGCGAGTGTGCTCGACGGCTCAGGGCGTCGGCTACAATGTTGGCCTTCCCTTCCTTATACTGTAGGTCGATGTCATAGTCTGAGAGAAACTCCATCCACCTTCTCTGTCTCAAATTCAATTCTTTCTGTGTGAATACATACTGTAAGCTCTTGTGGTCGGAGTAGATGGTGATTCTTACCCCATAGAGATAGTGTCGCCATATCTTCAAGGCGAAGACAATGGCTCCTAACCCTAAGTCGTGTGTCGGGTAATTCTCCTCATGCTTTTTCAGCTGGCGGGAGGCATAAGCTACAACCTTGCCATGCTGCATGATTACGCATCCCATTCCTTTGCCTGATGCATCACAATATACCTCAAATCCCTCTGTGCCCTCTGGAAGAGTAAGAATGGGCGCTGAGTCAATGAGTCCTTTAGCTCTGAAATGATATTTTGCACTCGTCTGTCCATACAAACGGTGCATCTTTCTTCATCCGTGTAGTCATGGGCTTAGCGACTTTCGAGAAGTCCTTTACGAATCTCCGGTAGTAGCCGCCTAGACCAAGAAAGCTCCAAATGTCGGTAACAGTCTTAGGTCTAGGCCATGATCGTACAACTTCTATCTTTGAAGGGTCAACTGAGATACCCAAGCTCGAGATGACATGACCGAGGAATGAACCCTGATCTAGCCAGAACTCGCATTTGGAGAACTTTGCATACAGCTGGTTCTCGCGCAGTGTCTCAAGCACTTTCCTCATGTGAATTTCATGTTCTTCTGCTGATTTTGAGTATACCATGATGTCGTCGATGAAGACAACAACCGAAGTGTCCAATTGCTCACTGAAAAGTCGATTCATGAGGTCCATGAATTTTGCTGGTGCATTTGACAAACCGAATGGCATGACGGTGAATTCGTAGTGGCCATATCTGGTACGGAATGCCGTTTTCTCTATGTCTTGCTCTTTGATAGCAATCTGGTGATACCCAGAACGGAGGTCGATCTTGGAGAAGACTGAGGCTCCTTTCAGTTGATCAAATAGGTCGTCGATGCATGGCAATGGGTATTTATTCTTGACGGTGACCGCATTCAGCTCGCGGTAGTCAATACAAAGTCGGAGACTACCATCCTTCTTCTTCACAAAGAGGACCGGTGCTCCCCAGGGTGATACGCTCGGGCGTATAAACCCTTTGTCGAGTAAATCACGTAACTGCTCTTTCAGTTCTGTCGTTTCAGCAGGTGCCATACGGTACGGTGCCCTAGCAATGGGACCGGTACCTGGCAAGAGGTCAATCTCAAATTCCACTGCTCTCTGAGGTGGCATGCCGGGTAGCTCCGTAGGGAATACGTCAGGAAATTCGGATACGATGGGTACATGTTCACTGAACTCTGGATCTCTCACCAGGTCTTGTACATAACACAGATATACTTCATGGCCCTTTCTGAGCTCCCGGTACATAGCCATGGCGGAGATAACTGTGGTCGAAGGCTCTCTTGGTCTCTGGCGGTAAGATATGGTATCCCTAGAAGGACTCTTGAGCAGCAATCGATGCTCGGCACAGAGGATTCTACCCTTGTGCCGCTCCAACCAATTCATTCCGATGATTAAGTCGAATCCCAATCCATTGAATTCAATGAAGGAAATGGGAAACGTTTCGTTTTTGATTTCGATGGTGGCTGATTGATAATATTTGGTGCACTTTACTCGCTCCTTCGATGGGAGAGTAACCATGAAGTTTGGTAGCTCATCCGCATCTAGCTTTAACCTCTTCACGAAAGATGGTGATACGAAGGTGTGAGAGGCGCCGGATTCGAATAACACATTGGCATCGATGCCGTCCACTGGGAAGGTTCCCGTTAGAATGGTGCTGCTTTTGCCGGCTTGTGCTTCGGTGAGGATACTCAGGTTACCTTCGGTACCGAGTCCACAACCTATTGGATTCACAAGTGGATAAGTATTTATGGTGGACACAAGTGGAATTTTAAATCAACACTGCTCTTTTATTGATAAACCAACCATCATACATACCGTGTCTCTAATACATGTTACTAATAGATTACATGATACTATGAATTTAATACTTCCTAAAGGTAAGGTTCAGGCGTCCTGGTTTCATGTGTGTGGCATTGATTATTGCCGGCGGTGCCGTATTCAACTTGATCTTGTTGATCCCATGATACAACATCCTAGAGTTTCCACCCATGATTAGGACATCTCCTGATCTCAATACCAGTTTCTGTGCGAGGTCCACACGCTTCTGCTCGCTATACAAAAATATGACGTCATTGAAATACCCCAAACCTTGATATGTTGTTAAACATTTAAGCTATGGTATGTAAAGGCTAAAAAGTGCCTTAGAAACATCAGTGAACAATTTAAACCACAGTAAAATGCAATAAAGCACTAAGACATAGCTTGAGCAAAAACATGCTCTAAGCTTGGAGTGAACTTGGTTGGGACCCAAAGAGCCTACCAAGACTTAATAATATTCAATTATGATTTAATAAGGCAAATTAAGTCCTTAGGAAACCTTGGTAGACAATTAAACCAAACAAAACACAAGAAAATACCTTAAAGTCAATAAGAGCAAAAATGTGCTCTAAGCTTGGGATAAATTTGTATAAGACCTAAAGGTCATACCTATACCTTATAAATATGTTAATGAGCGTATTAAATCAATTACCAAAGAAAACCAAGCTTGAAAACAAGTTAAAACACAAAATGTGCTTTAAGGAGTCTTAAAGCACATTTTTGGAAAATTGTCTTGTAAATGAGTTTTGAGTGGCTAAATGTCCATCATTACTCTTTAATTAATATGTGTACTACTTAGTATCACATTTGGAAGTATAGATCAATGAGAAATCAAAAATTTCACATCTATGTGCCTTGTTTTAGTGAATAGTAACAAAAAAATGCAAGTTTATGACATGAGTCAATATAAGTAAGTTAATTGGTCAAAAAAGACCAAAACACCCTTATTATTAAATGGGGGCCGGTTTTTGTAAGGTGAGTCACCACCATTTACAAATCAATTAAAGAAAAGTAAGACATAAAGCAAGTTACTATTCTACTTTATTACATAAATATCTTTACAAGAGTACCTCTCACCTCATTCTCTTATTCTTCTTCATTTCACACGATTTCTTCATCTTCTCCCAAGCTCCATTCTTGGTTTGCTACAGCACCATCTCATTCTTCATCTTCTTTCACTTGTAACTTATGATTCCATGCTCCAAAATCAATTTCTAGACTACCTTTGTCTTAGTTAGATCAAGCTCCTCATTTCCCTCTTTTCATATCTTCAAGAGCTCAATTTTGGTGCCATGGAGATTCACCATTGAAGGAGCTTGAGCTCATATTTTCATGCCTTGTTATTCTCTTATGCTTCAAGGTAAGGAAAATCAAAGAAAAACCATGTTTCCTCTCATTTTGGTACATGTCCGAAAATTCACCTCACAATGGTGTCTTTACCTTGCTTGTTTTAGCTTCATTTGAATTTTCCAAGGGCAAGGAGGAGTCCTCTCTTGTTACATATTCAAGTTCTCTTTCAAATTCAAAGGTAAACATCATTTTAGTGTATTAAAACACTTATGTTAAACTAGGGTTTGTATATGAGTTTAAGTGTGAATTCTTAAGCTCATTACCCTTACATGTATAATGAATAGAAAGTTGACAAGTGATCAAACTCCTTGCTGATTTTCGGTACAAGGAAACAAGAAAGAAGTTTGTGAGGAAAAGAGGTAAACAAACTATCTCAATGTAGTTTAAATGCCTTTGGAAAAATGAGCTTGATTTGCTTGATAAAAATACCTAAGGAGCCAATGGTGAATGACCTAGTGAAATGCTCTCAAGGAAACTATTAAAGGGCATATGTGTTGTTGTATGTAATTGCAGGTTAAAGGCAATATATATGTGGGAGATTCAGTGTTTAAGTTTAATGTATTTAAGGGCCTAAGTGCCAAACAATTTAAGTTGATGCACTATATTGCGATGTAGTGTAAAATTTGGTGAGTGTGTGTGTGAGAATACTCATGATGGATTTTAGGTGTTCTTGAATGAAATAAGGTAAAAACCAAAGTGTTTGGATGTGAGGATATACAAGAGAAGCTATGGCAAAATTTGGAAAATGTATAAGAAGTTCTAAGTGTTTTAAATGAGTTTTGGTGAACTACGAAGTGTTAAAAATGAACAAGTGTTTTACTAGGGAAGAAAGCATGTATTAAGGTGATTTAGAGTGATACAAGGATTTAGGTATTATCTTGGAAGTTCTAGGAATTCAATGAGTGTTTTTGAGGAATGTATTAAAGTCTTGGAGAAGTTTGTTTAAGGTTTAGGTAATGTTGATATTCAAGGAATAAATGATGTTTAGGTAAGATGCGGCAAAGGAGATTTAGTTAGTAAGAAAAGAAGTTTGAGAGATGATGTTAAGGTGTAGAGGAAACACCTTGGTATGGTGGTCATTATAGGTGAAATACCACTTAGAAATCTTAAGGAGGAAACATTCCAAGTGCTAGGAATTTTGTAAGATATTTGTGAATGATAAGATGGCTTTGGTGTGTGATTTAAAGAGTTTAGTACACGGCTAAAGGTGTGTTTGATGTGCCAAATGATGTTAGAATACATTAGGAGGCTTAAGGAGAAGTTTTGAGAAAGTTTCGCAAGTTTTGGACAACTTCTGATGTTGTCCGACCCAGTGGTCCGACCCAGGGTGGGTCGGACAGCCCTGTTAATTCACCCGTTGGAGCTTCTGGAATGGTCCGACCCAGAGGACATGGGTCGGACAGGCAGATTTAAAAGACGGAAACAGTTTCTGGAACGGTCCGACCCAGTTGTGGGTCGGACGGCCCAAAATATGTAAAAAAAAAAATTGTTTAAGGTTATAGAATGATGGGGATTATTAAGTAATGATGTTATAAGATTGTTAAGGACATGTTAAGTGAGTTATAATGACAGTTTAGTGGGGGAAAAGTTGTATTAAAATGTAAAGGTAAAATAAGTTAAAATGTTTTAACTAAGTTAACGGGGATAAGTTATAAGCATTAGACTTTAAACAATCATGTTACCCCGATGTTAATAAAAGTACATGTAATGTTATCAGTTGTTCGAGAATTGCTCGAGGAACATAAGTGGACATGATAGAGTGGACTCCGGTGACAGGTATGGTTTTCTTGCAGCCTGTGTCCTACCGGATTACACCGGCTTGTATGCCAATGTGTTTTTCTGTATGTTTGCCACGTTGTAAGATAAAATATGTAATGAGTTTACAGTAATTCATATATGTGGCGTGTTCAACTCCGATACCATTTAACCTCGGAAGTGTTAACCTTAGTTAACTGAGTCTAGGATCACACGAGAGTTCGGTATTCGGATTAAACGACCCAAACCATGGGGCGTTCTAACCATGGCTATGCGTGTGTTTAATGTGTGATATTTGTGTGTGTATGTAGGGACCTCTCTCGTATGTGTAACCCAGTTGTAATACTGTATGTTGTGTGGATGTGATAGACTCCATAGTGGGGTTGTAACTAATATCTAAAAGTAAGTATGTACTAACAGTGGTAAGGAATCCAGTTAGGCCGGTCGCGCGTTGTTTGGGAGTGGGTATCCTTTTTAGCCTTACCCTTCTCTCTGTTATGGTTGTTTCCCTCACGGGTTATGATCTCCCATTAGCTTATTACAAAGCTTAGCTATTCTGACTTATGATCGGTTTAGGGGGAACATGTGTTTGTGTGGTGTGTTCGGGTCACAAAACCCGAACCATCTTAACCTAAGTTACTCGTCCGACTATTAGGACGGTAATGAGTGTTGTATAACGAGCTTATCATGAGGGCTACATCATTCTCTAGGCTCACCAGTGAATTAACAATGTTTGGGTCGGTTCCTAAGAGAACCGCTCCCGTTATGTTATGTGTTGTTGATGTAATGCAATTTCTATTGCGATGTTAATATGTGCACGTTGAAACGTGAAAAGTATTGTTATGTGTTGTTATGTGATGTATGTAATATGTTGTAAAATGTGGAGTATGTGGATCATGGATATGAACCCCAGTTTGTGATAAGAGGCGTTTAAGGATAACCCGATTAATGGGTAAGTGTCGGCTATTAAGGAAGTAGCTCCATTAGAGGAGAAACACTCTAGGGGTAATGAATACCATGAGTGACTTATCAAGTAAGGATGTGTTATCTGTTTGTTGAGCCCATTGAGGCGGAATGTTATGTGTTGTGTGGTATAGTTGCATGCATGATTTAAATATAATCAACAGCATGCTAAGACGACAATTAGTTCTGTGTGGCCCGGTAGCATGCGGGCTGCGGGATTACCATACCAGCAAAGGTGTTGAGCCCCTTGGGGGCCACCCTTTCTCTTCTTTTCCTATTTCAGGTACAAAGAGCTGGAAGCCGTTCGAGAGTAGGACGGGGTAGTCGTTGTACATGGGTAATCATTTAAGTTGTATACATAAATAAGGTGTAGTAGACCGAAATTGTTGTCGGCATCAGTTTGTAAATACTCGGTATAGTTGGAAGGTATGTGTATGTTTTGTTGTTAATGGAAAGGGATAATAATGTGTAGTCGCTCGGGAATCTAGTCCATCAGACCGGTACAAAGTTTATGTAATAGCCTTGTTAGCCACGTGGGTGGTTAATGGCGTGTAACACCAATGAGTTAAGTAATGTGATGAAGTATATTTTCCGCTGCAGATTGTTGTTATGAGTTTGTTGTTGGATGTGGTGTTACAAAAAGTGGTATCAGAGCGAAGTATCACTCTGATGACTGAATTACCAAGCTTAGGAAGTACCGAGTTAGGATTTTAGTACTTTGGGTTAAGGGTTGAGTGATAGCGTGAGAGATACGCTAGTTAGGTATTACCAGTGTGTACTGGAAACCTACAATATCCTACCCGCCCTCCACAATCCCTGTTTTATAACTTGGGAAGGAACGCCAGAGAGATGGAAGTCCACTCTTACTCGGGAATACCCGATCTGGCTGTTATTAAACACCTCTAAAGGTACGGAGAACCTGTCATACGGTAGATCCCGAAAACTGGGAATCCCGGAGACGGTTCCCATCTAAACAATGTTAACCGCATTTCATAGCGAAGAGTGAAGAATCTGTGTATAAGAGAATAGAATTTCGGGTAACCTGGGTCGACATGCTGAGCAGTCGAGAATAACCAGCTTGCAACGCACTAACCGTGCAACAGGCAAGAAGTGGATTAATGAAACGCGAGACGAGTGTCTACGGAACCACAGTTGTTAAATGATACACCAACGGTATACCAACCGATAAGGAACCACAACGTAGCGCCCAAACAAGAGACAAGTCTCATTAACCACGACAAATGTGTGGAACGGGCTACGAAGAGGAAACAATACAAAAGAAAAGGGGGTCTCCCAGAATGGGAAACACCCTAGTTAATGATTATCATGTGAAGACAGTGAGAAGTTGAAGTTACCCAGAGAGTTATTATCAAGACAGTAAGATCAAGTGAGGGCCAACAAGGCCACTGATGACAGTACGGATAAGAATGATACCGCAACCGGTGTGTGTGTTTAACTGATAGCCAGTTGGCATGGCGCACTTGCTATAGCAAGTGCTGCTATAACAGGGCTGTTCGGGAAGTTTAACAAATACGAAGTACTTAGTAAGGTACCACGAAGTTAACTCTGATCATCATAACTGTGGAAGGGCTTAACAGCCTAACCTTTGTAATCGGAAGTACACCAGTCAGCAAGAAGCTAGACTTGGTTAAGGTAAGAAGACATTGTGAAACCATGAAAATTTTTCTTTCAACTTGGATTTATTCAAACTCTTTTCTTTCAAAACCCGATTTTCTTTCAAACCAACACTTCTTTCTAACCTCCTTCTAAACCAAACCAGTAAAACCAAGGGCCGTTGACAAAGATACAACAGTGGATAAACTTTCCCTCGATTAAGTTCGGGAAGCACAGGGTGCATATTGTCACATGACAGTATAAGGGGAGTTGACAACAGAATACTTCACCTAGGCGTGTGACGGACACTACGAGTGTACCAACTGTAATGTGGGATGACCGCACTCTGATAGGAGCTTGTGGGCCTGACAGACCTATTTATGGGTTAGTTGGGTAAGTAGCAATGTATCAGTATGGTACCCCACATATGTATACGAGTAGAGTCCGAAACACGGGAAGTAGTCGACTCCGTACTACGGTCAGCAGTATAAGTCAAACAAGAGTTAAGGATTACCATGAATGGTTGAAGTAAAGGAACAAGTCAAGTTAACGAGACTAAAAGAATTAGTGAATTCCTTTCAAGGAAATGTTTAAGAGTCAGGGTATACGAAGTGCACTAACTGTTATGTAAAGACATAGCATATGTCTTAAGGATCCCAGGGATAAACATGATAGCTGGAATGGTGACCCAGCCTGTGCATGGCAAGCAAATGCCTAATGTGGACACATTAATGTGCAATGAACGGGATGAAACTCCCAGAATGAGTACCTACACTACCAGGAAAAGTTGATCTTCACAGAAGAAGATAATAAGCCAGTCAAGAACGCAAACGGCGTGGCTAACCGAATATACCAATAAGTGCAAGCCAGATGTGATGGAATAACTTAGCAACACCCAGGTGCAATCCTTGAAGGGTGTTTACATCAACAATAATGGCACGAAATGACATGACAGAAACACAAGGGTTGAAACTAACACCCAGTTTAGACATAAGTTGTCAGGAGACGGACTGGCAATCCTAAGGGGCATCCCGTGAAAGGAAACGTGATGCAACGACCTTGTCATGGAGCCCAATACAACCTCTAACAATGTAATGTTGTATAGAGAAGTACATGTGTGTGGACAGCCTACAATGAGCGCATCTCAAGGCAAATAAGGCTTATAAGCCATAAACAAGATATGTTATATAAATTAGATTGATTGCAGAAGTTTATGTTGTATAAGTGAATAGAGCGGAGAACAAACCACTGCATTAAGAGTGGGGATACCTCTCGATATCGTGAGACCGCAGGAGCGATAGTTATGTGAACCAAGTCCAAGAAATATGTTAAGGATGGACGATATTATTATTGAAAGAGAGCAATTAGTTTAGTAGTATGTGTGTATAAAGTGAAACACCTAGCTGAATAATGCCGGCTTGTGACTCGAATGATCAATGCTCAAGGAGCATTCGGTAGTCATCCAAATGAATGGCGAACCATAATACGAAGGATGTAAGTATATGTGTGGAAGTTAATGTGACAGTAAATACCATGTAAGCTATTGTTATGCAATGAGTAAGAGCACGGTGCGCACCAAGCGACCGTTGTATAAGTGTTGTTAAATAACGATATGGCAGGTAAGAGCAGTTATGAATTAAACCTAATAAAGATACAACAGTAAGTGATGATAAACAGACTGGGCAATAAGCCAGTAATTGGCACTATGTGATAAGGAACTCAGTGTGAATTCCATGGCGAAACGCATAAGAGATTTACTGTCAAGAGTTTACGCCTCTATACTCTGTATGACTGAGTGTTTTGGTATTACACTTGCGCAGTAATGATCGAGTGGGATAGCTAGGAATTGGAAACATGTTAATTGTGGAGGAATAATGTTATAATGGCCGATGCATAGGAAATGCAAGGCCGCACACAATGAAAGAATACAAGTCAAAACCAAATGTGGAGGCATGATTACAGTAAGTGACTACCTAGCACTAACTGCTAAATATCGGTATGGAACATACCTCAAGTGTGGGAAATAGCTGAGAGAGCACTACACACTAGGTAGTAGCTCAACCTCAACTGACAGTAAGTCGGAAGGAAACAAGTCAATCATTGTGAAATACATAGCTGATACACAGTAAGTTATTAGAGAAGTGGATGGAAAGTCTTGATACTCACCGAATTCGCTCACGGTAAGAGATACCACGCATCGGTTGAGAAACCGTTATTACCAAGATAAAGGTGATAATAGGAGAAGTATAATACAGTAAGAATAACGAGTGGGGCAAACTAAGCTCTACAGCTATCACAGTTGTGCAGCAGAGGCCAGTGAACCCATGCTTCAGATACCGAATATGCATGGTGAATATGAATAAATGGCTAATTATTAATGCCTAGAAGCCTCACAGGCCAGAACCGAAACCAGTAAAGAGTTAAAGCAAACTCCAATGAGAATTCTTGGCTTAGGGACTAAACCGCCAATATGGTCAAGATCCTCTAACCGGAACACATTGTATAACCGACCGCGTGGAAGTTGAAACACTTCACGATGGTAGAACTTTTTAAACCAATGATTAAGTGATTGATTACGTGGGCGTAATCCCTTTTAAGGCGGGTAGAGCGCAAAACCACTTAGTGTGTATTACCGTACAAGTGTACGTAGTGTACGTGACCTATGTTGTGCATAGCACAAAATAATTTGTTTTGATGATTGGTGTGTGTGTTACGTAAACATACGCATTCATTCATGGTGTAATTGTGGTAATTGCGCACAGAAGATGTGAATACCATTGTGATAAGTGTGTTGATTTATTAACAGTTGTGTGTGATAGTACAAGTGTGGGGAGTAGAGAAACTCCTGGGGAACTAAAACCCCGACATTATATGTTCATATGACACTAAACGTGAAACTGTGTGTGGTATTTTGATAAAATATATGTGTATATATATACTATATAGTGATTCATGAAAGGGTATGAAACCGACATAGAACCTAGTGAGAATAAGATTCCCTAGGTAACAACATTAAAGTGAATGGAAATAACTGATAGACGAAGTTCTATCCCTTGGAGATGTATGATCATGATTAGAATGATTAAAAAGATAGAAAATTGGAAATGAGTGATTTACTTGATACTTGAAATTGAAGTGGGAGGTGGAACTTGATTTGCATGCGATCAAGGGAAGCCGAACATAAATTGGGGTGGAAGGATAGTTCAACACTGATGCTGATCACATCAGGGTTGGATGATTCTTGAAGCTCCCCTTAAGTGGTCACAAATAACCACGCTAAGAAAAGAAGCAAAGAGCATAAGTTGGACTTGGAGTTGTATGTGTTTTCAAAAGGATTTTCAATTGGTGTTTTCAAAACAGTCGGTTAACATTTGAAATAAAGGATTCTCTTATACTTAACCTAGTAAAGAATATTTGTGTAGTACTTGCTCACGAGCCGAGGACGCATGAGCCTTTGTCTTCAGACCGGTGACATGAGAAGTATATATGTTAAAAATTAAGTGATTGTTTTGATCTCCCAAAGGAACGGGCACCAGAAGGTGTCCATCGCGACCGGGTTCTGCGGGATCATAGTATATATAAAAGATATCTTCGATTGTTATACATGCTATGACATGTTGTGTGGTATGTGTAATAAATATTATTTTGACCTTGAGACCCAAAAGTGTATGTTATCAAGACCTATGTGTCTAAATGTTGTTATGTTACCCAAGACCAGAGAGTCTAAGGGTTGTTATGTATGTGTAAATGTTGTTAAGATACCCGGACCATTGAGTCCGAGGTTATCATGTGAATATGTTATGTATGGATGTGAATGTGTTACCTGGACCATTAAGTCTGAGGGTGTGATGTAAAATATGTTTGGTTATGGAAGTTTATTTCCAAGTGATTCCTGCGTTCTAATCCAAATGATGTGTGGAAAGTGTGAACTTCGAGGACGAAGTTCTTTTTAAGGGGGGTAGATTGAAATACCCCAAACCTTGATATGTTGTTAAACATTTAGGGCGCGTTCGTTTATAGCTGCCAAACGCAGCTTTTTATGCGTTCATTTTAATCTCCCTGTCGTTAACCACTGGTGGGTTGCCAAATAACCATGGGTCAGTATCTTATCCAATTAGAATTTGACAAGTGTGTAACACATTTTAAAAATATGGCATTAATCTTCCACTCGTGAGTATCGAACACCCTTTTAAGCTATGGTATGTAAAGGCTAAAAAGTGCCTTAGAAACATCAGTGAACAATTTAAACCATAGTAAAATGCAATAAAGCACTAAGACATAGCTTGAGCAAAAACATGCTCTAAGCTTGGAGTGTACTTGGTTGGGACCCAAAGAGCCTACCAAGACTTAATAATATTCAATTATGATTTAATAAGGCAAATTAAGTCCTTAGGAAACCTTGGTAGACAATTAAACCAAACAAAACACAAGAAAATACCTTAAAGTCAATAAGAGCAAAAATGTGCTCTAAGCTTGGGATAAATTTGTATATGACCTAAAGGTCATACCTATACCTTATAAATATGTTAATGAGCATATTAAATCAATTACCAAAGAAAGCCAAGCTTGAAAACAAGTTAAAACACAAAATGTGCTTTAAGGAGTCTTAAAGCACATTTTTGGAAAATTGTCTTGTAAATGAGTTTTGAGTGGCTAAATGTCCATCATTACTCTTTAATTAATATGTGTACTTCTTAGTATCACATTTGGAATTCTAGATCAATGAGAAATAAAAAATTTCACATCTATGTGCCTTGTTTTAGTGAATAGTAACAAAAAATGATAGTTTATGACATAAGTCAATATAAGTAAGTTAATTGGTCAACAAAGACCAAAACACCCTTATTATTAAATGGGGGCCGGTTTTTGTAAGGTGAGTCACCACCATTTACAGTTCAATTAAAGAAAAGTAAGACATAAAGCAAGTTACTATTCTACTTTATTACATAAATATCTTTACAAGAGTACCTCTCACCTCATTCTCTTATTCTTCTTCATTTCACACGATTTCTTCTTCTTCTCCCAAGCTCCATTCTCGGTTTGCTACAGCACCATCTCATTCTTCATCTTCTTTCACTTGTAACTTATGATTCCATGCTCCAAAAATCAATTTCAAGACTACCTTTGTCTTAGTTAGATCAAGCTCCTCATTTCCCTCTTCTCAAATCTTCAAGAGCTCAATTTTGGTGCCATGGAGATTCACCATTGAAGGAGCTTGAGCTCATATTTTCATGCCTTGTTATTCTCTTATGCTTCAAGGTAAGGAAAATCAAAGAAAAACCATGTTTCCTCTCATTTTGGTACATGTCCGAAAATTCACCTCACAATGGTGTCTTTACCTTGCTTGTTTTAGCTTCATTTGAATCTTCCAAGGGCTAGGAGGAGTCCTCTCTTGTTACATATTCAAGTTCTCTTTCAAATTCAAAGGTAAACATCATTTTAGTGTATTAAAACACTTATGTTAAACTAGGGTTTCTATATTTGTTTAAGTGTGAATTCTTAAGCTCATTACCCTTACATGTATATTGAATAGAAAGTTGACAAGTGATCAAACTCCTTGCTGATTTTCGGTAGAAGGAAACAAGAAAGAAGTTTGTGAGGAAAAGAGGTAAACAAACTATCTCAATGTAGTTTAAATGCCTTAGGAAAAATGAGCTTGATTTGCTTGATAAAAATACCTAAGGAGCCAATGGTGAATGACCTAGTGAAATGCTCTCAAGGAAACTATTAAAGGGCATATGTGTTGTTGTATGTAATTGCAGGTTAAAGGCAATATATATGTGGGAGATTCAGTGTTTAAGTTCAATGTATTTAAGGGCCTAAGAGCCATTTTATTTAAGGGCCTAAGTGCCAACCAATTTAAGTTTATGCACTATATTGCGATGTAGTGTAAAATTTGGTGAGTGTGTGTGTGAGAATACTCTTGATGGATTTTAGGTGTTCTTGAATGAAATAAGGTAAAAACCAAAGTGTTTGGATGTGAGGATATACAAGAGAAGCTATGGCAAAATTTGGAAAATGTATAAGAAGTTCTAAGTGTTTTAAATGAGTTTTGGTGAACTAGGAAGTGTTAAAAATGAACAAGTGTTTTACTAGGGAAGAAAGCATGTATTAAGGTGATTTAGAGTGATACAAGGATTTAGGTATTATCTTGGAAGTTCTAGGAATTCAATGAGTGTTTTTGAGGAATGTATTAAAGTCTTGGAGAAGTTTGTTTAAGGTTTAGGTAATGTTGATATTCAAGGAATAAATGATGTTTAGGTAAGATGTGGAAAAGGAGATTTAGTTAGTAAGAAAAGAAGTTTGAGAGATGATGTTAAGGTGTAGAGGAAACACCTTGGTATGGTGGTCATTATAGGTGAAATACCACTTAGAAATCTTAAGGAGGAAACATTCCAAGTGCTAGGAATTTTGTAAGAAATTTGTGAATGATAAGATGGCTTTGGTGTGTGATTTAAAGAGTTTAGTACATGGCTAAAGGTGTGTTTGATGTGCCAAATGATGTTAGAATACATTAGGAGGCTTAAGGAGAAGTTTAGAGAAAGTTTGGCAAGTTTTGGACAACTTCTGATGTTGTCCGACCCAGGGTGGGTCGGACCGCCCTGTTAATTCACCCGTTGGAGCTTCTGGAATGGTCCGACCCAGAGGACATGGGTCGGACAGGCAGATTTAAAAGACGGAAACAGTTTCTGGAACGGTCCGACCCAGTTGTGGGTCGGACGGCCCAAAATATGTAAAAAAAATTGTTTAAGGTTATAGAATGATGGGGATTATTAAGTAATGATGTTATAAGATTGTTAAGGACATCTTAAGTGAGTTATAATGATAGTTTAGTGGGGGAAAAGTTGTATTAAAATGTAAAGGTAAAATAAGTTAAAATGTGAAGTTATTTAACTAAGTTAACGGGGATAAGTTATAAGCATTAGACTTTAAACAATCTTGTTACCCCGATGTTAATAAAAGTACATGTAATGTTATCAGTTGTTCGAGAATTGCTCGAGGAACATAAGTGGACATGATAGAGTGGACTCCGGTGACAGGTATGGTTTTCTCGCAACCTGTGTCCTATCGGATTACACCGGCTTATACGCCAATGTGTTTTTCTGTATGTTTGCCACGTTGTAAGATAAAACATGTAATGAGTTTACAGTAATTCATATATGTGGCGTGTTCAACTCCGATACCATTTAACCTCAGAAGTGTTAACTTTAGTTAACTGAGTCTAGGATCACACGAGAGTTCGGTATTCGGATTAAACGACCCGAACCATGGGGCGTTCTAACCACGGCTATGCGTGTATTTAATGTGTGATATTTGTGTGTGTATGTAGGGACCTCCCTCGTATGTGTAACCCAATTGTATTACTGTATGTTGTGTGGATGTGATAGACTCCATAGTGGGGTTCTAACTAATATCTAAAAGTAAGTATGTACTAACCGTGGTGAGGAATCCGGTTAGGCCGGTCGCGCGTTGTTTGGGAGTGGGTATCCTTTTTAGCCTTACCCTTCTCTCTGTTATGGTTGTTTCCCTCACGGGTTATGATCTCCCATTAGCTTATTCCAAAGCTTAGCTATTCTGACTTATGATCGGTTTAGGGGGAACATGTGTTTGTGTGGTGTGTTCGGGTCACAAAACCCGAACCATCTTAACCTAAGTTACTCGTCCGACTATTAGGACGGTAATGAGTGTTGTATAACAAGCTTATCATGAGGGCGACATCATTCTCTAGGCTAACCAGTGAATTAACAATGTTTGGGTCGGTTCCTAAGAGAACCGCTCCCGTTATGTTATGTGTTGTTGATGTAATGCAATTTCTATTGCGATGTTAATATGTGCACGTTGAAACGTGAAAAGTGTTGTTATGTGATGTATGTAATATGTTGTAAAATGTGGAGTATGTGGATCATGGATATGAACCCCAGTTTGTGATAAGAGGCGTTTAAGGATAACCCGATTAATGGGTAAGTGTCGGCTATTAAGGAAGTAGCTCCATTAGAGGAGAAACACTCTAGGGGTAATGAATACCATGAGTGACTTATCAAGTAAGGATGTGTTATCTGTTTGTTGAGCCCATTGAGGCGGAATGTTATGTGTTGTGTGGTATAGTTGCATGCATGATTTAAATATAATCAACCGCATGCTAAGACGACAATTAGTTCTGCGTGGCCCGATAGCATGCGGGCTGCGGGATTACCATACTAGCAAAGGTGCTGAGCCCCTTGGGGGTAGACTGAAATACCCCTAATCTTTAAAATATAATTAAATGATCTATTAATGATCTAAGATGATTATTAAACATCTAAATATTATTGGGGAACAATCTAAAAGATCTCAACAAGGCAAAACACGCCTTAAGATCGGTAAAGCCAAAAATGTGCTTTAAGACACCATAAAGATTGTATAACCTCAAATAGGATCTAGAGTGGACTCCTAAGTATTATAATGAATCAAGGAACACAATAAAACCATTCTCAAAGAGAACTAAGCTCAGGAACACCCTGTGACACAAAAATGTGCGCTAAAACTCCTTAAAGCACGTTTTTGTGAGATTGCCTTTTAAATTGATTTTTGATGGGCTTAAAAATTATAATTATCCTTAAATATGATATATAATCATATTATATCATATTAGGAATTTAATTCCAGAAATTTACGAATTTTTACAAATTTAATATTAAAATATTAATAAAACCCTAAAGTGGGGCCCGCATGAGTCAAATTGACCAAGTATGGTCAATGGTCAACTAATTGACCCACTTGGACCATGGCAGCCGGCTGGCAATAAGAGAGGAGGCTGCATAATTTCCTTGATTGACAATAATGCTACCTAATGCATTTACTTTTAGAAAATAATGTTACTTTTTACATTATTTCAAACTTTACTTACTTTTCCCACCTTCTCCTCCTTCCTTGTCCGATTCCACACTGCCCAGCCGAGTTCTCCTTCTTCCTTGGAGCTCTCAAGACTTGTTCTTGAGCTTGGAAGACAAACCTAGCTCCTAAGCTCCTAATGTAAGTGTTTTAATGTCATTTTTGGCTCTTTTTCTTCATCTCTTCACCACCAACACCTAAATTTCGTGGCTCATCTATTCCTATGGCTTATTCTCAGTGTTCTAAGGTTAGAACAAGAGCTAAACTCGGTTGAGACCAGTAGAGGGACCAAGGTTGTTCAAATCTACATTTTAAGGTAAAAATGTGCTTTAAGCTCATAACTTTTGATTCCCTTCGAGTTTGGCTGTGAAACTTTGGTCATAGCCTCATCTTCTTCTCCTTTTCATGTAGAATCTGTTGGTTAGTCATTTGGAGCAAGGGTGACCGAGATCCAAGAGAAATACTCTCTTTTAAGGCATTTTTCCAAGGTAAAACCTAATAACAAGGTAGTATTTCGAGATCTAACTATTTCCTATGTCAATATGGTGGATCTAACACCTTGTGGTGTGTTTGGTTCAGGTCGAAAATGCCTAGAACTTCCCTCGCATTTTTAAGGTGATTTTTGCCTTAAATCTTACATTAATTATTCCTTATGGTTAAGCTCAAGCTTGGAGTGTAACCATATCTTGTTTTTGTGTATTAAACATGTCTAAATCAAGTGGTGAATTTTCCTACAAGTGACCGAGCCTATACAAGGATAAATCAAGGTATAAACACCTTAAACTTATGATTTTTGTAATCTTTAAATATATATATATATATATATATGGCCGAGAGTGAATATACATATATAGGTCATATTGACCTAAAAATGTAAAAAAAATGGCTAAGATAAATTAAGCTAGTCATTTAAGAGATTTAATTAACATAATGGTCAAATTATGACATTATGTGGAAAAATAATTAAACCATGGAGAGGCCGAATAATATGCTATATTTTGAGACATTTATTGTGTAATTTATTTTGCAAGATCAAGGTTGTAATAAGGCCATGTCATTAGGCCATTTTAATTTAAGTTTATAAGCTTATTTAGTTTTATTTATGCTTATAATTAAAGTTGGGGCCAATTCGTAATTATTAAGGAATTAGAAAAGCCGTGGGTAATTTAGAGCAATTTAGGGTTTTTAAATGAATTTAATAAAAAGTATAACATTTTATTAAGTTTTGGGTAAAAATTGTAAAAATAGAAAAGTATGGGGTGTTGTTGGTAATTACCGAAAGTTTGGGTCCCAATTGGTATTAGTAGTCAAAGTTGACTATGTAGGAGACCTTGACCAAGTTTGGAGAATTTAAGGAATTAAAATACTACCTTATATTAAGATAGTAATTAAATTGTAAAAGATTTATAAGTCTTGGGGTGGTATTGTGATTTCCGAAAACTAGGGGTACTAAATGGAGCTTAGTACAAACCTTAGATTATTAGGGATTTTTAGAAGTTGATTTGGGTAAATTTGGAGTTTATATGAATTATCTAGGTATACTATAAGATATTTCATAACATTGTTACACATGGGTAACATATGTGGTAAAACCGAGATTTAGAGAAAGTATAAGGTTAATAATGATATTTATAACCTTTTGGTATGGTTTGGTAATTTTTGGGATTATATATAAGGTTTTATGAAGATATATGTATAGTATATAGTTTTGGTGATATTAGAAACTATATGTTTAAAAATGGAGTAAATTGGTGAAAATAGAAAGTTAAGTGGTGGAAATTAAATTTAAAAGACCATGGGGTCTGCTCGGTATTTTGGAGAAATTATAACTATGGGTTATAATTATATTAAGGTTTAAGGATTATAATATAAGGTATACATTATAAGTGTAACAATGGAATATATTTTTGGGATTGATTTGTAAATTATGGAAGTTGGTGGGAATTAATTAAAAACCGAGAGTTTAAGTGCTGTTTGGATTTCATAACAAAATATAACTATAGGTTATAATTGTTTTAATGACTTAAATGTCATAATATATGTTATACTATAATATAACATTATATAAATTATATAAATTATGTGGTGGATTTTGTAAATATTTGGGAATTATAGGTGCTGTTCGGAAATATTACTATTTTGGAATGAAATTTATAATATGGTTTTTATGTTATAAGAGCTATAACATTTATAATATAAGAGGTATTCATCAAAAGAATGAATATTATTATAATGACTTACCATATAATAAATAGCCCTATAATGCATAATATAAATAAATATATGTCATAGTGTGGAAAATATAGTATAGTTCAATAACTATGTGTTACCACAATTAAAATGATATGAGATGAAGGGAAAGGAATTATAAACATTGGATATGGAATTCTAATGTTAAGAGTGTACATGAAATAATAAGGATTTATATAATGCAAAGTATTTGTACATATGAATTATACAACATTACACTTGGAAAAACTAACCTTAGAAAAATAAATACTAAGGTGAGATGTATAGTGCATGTCGAAGAATCATACATGCAATAGAGAAACAAACTATACGATCTACAAATATATGTTTAAGTTACATGCGATAACAAGTCCAACAATAAGTATGTTAATATACGAGATAAGACTACGCATGTATGTAACACTTTTCCAATCTCGAGTTAAACCGAAAGCCCGACCAACATTGACAGTTAATAACGGGGGGTTAACCGGGAGTTATTAGTGACGGTACGGGGTACCGTAGAATTTTGTGTTGTTATACAGTATGCTAATCAGTAGCATTATGTATTGTATAGACTGTTAGAGACGACACACGGAGCATAGGATCTTGCTGATTCATACTCCACCGTAATACACCAGGGTGAACGGTATGTTATTTATGTGGCTTGATTGTCTCTGAGGACTTCCTCAGTTCAGACATTGTGTGAAAATCTGTGATAAGATTGAATGTCTGCTTGTGTGAATTAATATGCTTGAGTTGTGTATAAATGCTGCTTTACTATTACTGTCATGCGATAACAGTACCGTTCGTATATATGAACATATTATAAAACGAACTAGCGGCAGTGATGCTATCTTGTATGTGTAACATAAGGAACGTAAGTAAACGTTGTAGCATCAGGATAATAATATATATTATCTGAGACTTATATACGGAGCATTGGCCTCTTTAACGCCGCTCTCGTATCTAACACTGGATCCCGAGTCGACATACTCAGGATTGGACTAACGACCTTAGTCTATTGTGTTAAGGAAAGTAATAAAACGATGCGATGGTATAGATAAGTTATCAAGAGGATGTGGCTCTTGCTGTGAAATGTGGTCCATTAACGATACTAGGATACCGTGTGGTAACCGTAAGTATCAGGATAGATTTCCAACGAACTACAGATTGTTCGTAGGACGGAGACTCTACCGCTGGAGTGGCTACTGCCGTGGGTGACCCGCCAAAGAGATGGGTAACTTAGAGACACGTCGTTCTAATGAGACGCTGTCATTAGACATGACTGAACAATTACGAACGATTTTATTAACTCGTACATTAGGCGAACATTATTTGGGCGTGCATGCCAAAGACGAGAGTTCATACTCGTTTATAATTCTCGTTGTTTCGCCTTGTTGTTCATTGGTTATGCTGTGTGGTTATGTGTGGTATGTTGGTGGTGTTGATTGTATAAGCCGTTGTACTCATAAGTGTGTGTTGTGAATTGGATTAATTAAATAAACTGTACTTATATCTGTGTGTGAACTGGATGAGTCGAGTCACTGTGCTCGTGTGTGGATTTTGTGGATTGTTCGAACGAGTCGACGTACTCAACTATGAACTTTCGGGTGTTGTTGGAGTGGAGTCTACATACTCATATAAGCGTTATAACGCTTTCAGTGGTCTATTACGATGCGATGTGTGGAGCCGGGGGCTTATTTGTTATTTGAGTTTACTGCAAAATATAATGTTGCTTTACAGTTCTAATATTAAACTATTTGCATGAAAATGGTGTGCATGCTCTCGACCAAATAACTGAATGGTCCGAGGGTGCATGACAGTCAGGTAATAACATACTCAGCGGGGGCTGATTCCATACCACAAACTACCATTTTTGCAGGTATGCAACTTCCGGTGCCGGCAAAGAGAGTGACGCGCGGGGTAGTATGATTACAGTTATTCGAACATGCACTGTTGCATTTTGATACGAATCTAGAAACGTGTATAGGTTTTGGACACTTAGAAAGCTCACTGTGAATGTATTATATTTTGGTTTGGGAAGTTTAGATCTATCTCTTGTTGTCACTGCGAGAAAATGTTTCGTATGTAAGAATATATCAGGAAGTACGTTATTACTCGTATGGGCGAGTAAGAACGGTGACACCAGTAGTTGACTTGTTGAGATTACCGCTGCGATTATATTGTTAAGTAAGATGATTAGGAGTCGATTAGAGTAGGGGTGTTACAAAAGTGGTATCAGAGCGGAGTACCGCTCTGATGACAAGAGATAGTAGGATTTATACAGTGAGCATAAGTTATGGGGATATGGGAAACGTTGTGAGGATACGTGACCTTGCGGGGTGATGCAATGATTAAGACTTGCACACCATAGCCGTAGAGGCACTTCAATATTAAAAGACCGAGACTGCGGTATTAGACCGAGTTGAGGTTTAACCCGTCCTCTTGACTTATGTCAGGGAGAGGTCTGGGTAACAGTACTAAGGAAGAACACGGAGCAGCGGATGGTGGTGAAGGTCCAGCAACCCCAAGTAACGCGAAGATGGTATGAACCTCTCGCACTTGATGGGAGAGCATCCCGGAAAATTTGCAATGGTGCCCCACCCGCCGCAGCCCGTATCCCGAGTACTATCTAGTGAGGCAATGAAATGAGAAACACCACGGAGATAACTCTCCTGATCGGAAAGACCCGATGTGGATGCTAAGAAGATTATGTTAAACGTAGAAAATAAGACTTTGTGTTTTGATGTAATGCTTAGGACCGGGGGTCCTGGTAATGACATAATGTCTACCATATGAGGATGAGATAAATAATGGACCGAGTTTGAGGAGGAAATTTCCTGTAGGACTAATGGGGCTAACTTGCTATGAGCAAGGCGACCCTGTCTTACATCCAGGAAAGCACCGATGGTGCGCTTGGAGGGAGAGAGGTAGAAACGACAGGTAGTGATTAGTTTATGAGATATGTAGTATACAGAGGGAATTACCTGTAGAAGTCTCACCCGAAGCGAGTAACTCTAAAACCATGCAACACTGAAGGTTCAAGATGGCCCGACGTGCATGAGGGGAAATCTTGAGAACTGTAGGAACAAGAACTCGTCAAGTTGCTATCATGCAACGCCTCGTGAGGAAAGTAAGACTTTATTACCATGACAAGCTTGTGGGAACGAGTGCGGGAGTGAGACTATATAAATTTGAATAAGAACTTTTGACTTGCACAGGAACCCGACTAGGGAATAGCACTGCACTGACACACCGTACCGGTGGCGCAGGCTGCATGGCGCACTTGCCACTGCAAGTGCCACACTAACCAAAGTACTAAATTTCAACCTACCTTGCGCACTTGCTACAGCAAGTGCAGCGACAGTAAACTAACCCTAAAGGACGTGGTGGCCCAGGCGGTTACCAATAAAACACTAAATCTTATGTAAGTCCGTAATGCAATAGAGCAGGACACAACCTTCTTAAGGGCAGGGGTACGAAACCCTTGGGTTTGAGGTCGATAGAACCTCGAGAAGACCTAGCCGGTCTGACCATTAAACCAAAAAAAAAAAATAAAAAATAATAATAATAATAACAATACACCATTTAGTAAAATAAAAAGGAGAGTAAACGAGAATAACAATAATTAGTGCCTACAAGTCTAACCCCAGTGCCGGTATGGACATTAAACGTCAACCAATACCGGTGGGGAGTGACGGGTCTTCAGGACCAGCATAACCATATTTAGAGAGTGCGTGACACTCGTGGTTAAACCACTACGATTGAACATTGCCAGAAGGCAAGAAGTGAGCTATATGAGGCAGGACCTTTTAAAAATATAATTATGAGGCAGAGGTGATCGCGCAATAAAAAGGGCCGAGGTTATGCCGCACTACACACACCGGAGGTGTTGTTGACCCGTTATACTGCTAGACTCCCGTATGAGGGCAGTGGATATATAAAAAAAAAGAGGTGAAAATTGCTTGATGACGGGAGATACCGTTACCCCAAAGAGGATGGAGGAAATATGAGTTGAATAAGAGTAAGGACTATACAATGAAAAGGAATGATTAGCGGAAACCACTAGGTTGTGGGCACCCAATTGTAACCCCAGGAGGAAGTCTTAGAACCGACTGGGAATAAATTTAATAACAAGACTAACAATCATTTAATTATCAGAATAAGTAAGGAGTCTGAATATCGTATGGCATAGGCCTACGGAGGGATAACTTAGTATCACCAAAGTGACCATAAGACAGGGGAAACATGAAGTGTCAACCTTTATCATGGAGTCCGGAAACACCATAAGGTGTAACCCAATAGATTGGGTGGAATTCGAATACTGGAAACTCATATCTGAAGGCGTTGACAGCCTAAGAGTGAACGGGAGAGATAATAAGTAGTTACTGATCCCCACTCACAGATACCAGATGACGAGCGTGTGGAAATCAGAAGTAGGGCGATAAGTCGCAAACACCTATCTTAGAGAAATTGAAGGAAATATACATTAATACAAGAAACCATAGGACCTAATATTAGGGCCATTCTGACATTAAAGGTTAAGAATTGGCAACATAGTTACTCAAACATAAATTACCGAGACTAAGAGTACGATAATCACCGGTGAAATACCCCGAACTTAAATATGGTGATTATATTATTTTAATATAGTATTTAAGGGCCTAAAGGTGCCTAAGTAATTTTTGGTAAGGAAAATAAATCCAAAAGAAACGAGAAAAACGCTTAGAAAGCGGAAAACGCCAAAATGAGCATTTAATTAACCATAAGAGGCACGAGACCTCGGTTATATATTGTAAGGATTCCTAAGGCTTATTCATGCCTAATTAGTATACGGGAATGATTCCCGAAGAAAACGAATCCCAAGAAAGTATTAAAACGCTAATAGAGCATTAGCGCACGTTTCACGAGGAAACTCGAAAACGTGATTTTAAGTGGTCGAACAGACCTGTAAAAATTGTAAATCATTAAATAATAAATATTAAGCAATTACGGAAGCTTAATAATCAGTAAACATGACTAAACGAGAAAATTCCGGAAAACGGACCCGGTTAGTGAATAGTATCGAAACCGGGTGAAATAACGAGCGTCTTCTGTAAAAGACGAAAAACGCTCCAGCTAGTAATACAGTGAGGGCCGGTTTTTAACAGGTAAATAAACCCCTCTCACACACAACACTAGCTAGACAAATAATGAGTCAAAAAGCAAAATAAAATAAAAAGTACAAAAGTAACTTACCTTTTCTCTCTCCCCCTCATTTCTCTCTTCTCTCTCCTTCCCTCCTTCCTTCTCCATCGGCTCCTCCCTCCTCTCTCTCTGCTGGTGGCGATTTTGAAGCCCAAAGGAAACAACAATGGCTTCCTCTTCTTCCTCCCCTTGCTCCATCCACATGTGAGCTCCAAATCAAAAATAAATTACATATTTGTAATCCCCTCATCCTCCTCTACATTTCTATCTTTTCAAAATTCGAAAAGGATGAGTTTCATCTCCATGGGTTTTCCCCATTTGAAGAGAAAAGCACACCATTGTGAAGCTTGGGGTCTCCTCTTTCCAACAAGGTAAAAATCTCTACAAAAGGTTTAAGTTTCCTCCATCTTCCTTGGAAACCGATTTTAGCCCCTTTGTAATGCCTTGTTTTTCTCTCTCCTTTTGAGCATTAACTTCACCTAGCAATGGTGGTGGATTCTTCTTCTTGAACCAAGGGCTAAAACCCCTCCTAAAGCACTCCAAAGGTAAACCCTAGAAATTTGTATTTTGAACACTTCAATGAACTAGCATAAATCTAAGGGTTAGTGTGTTAATTATACTTGTTTGATGTGCTTTGGGTGATGGGAATGGAGTTTGGCAACTCCATTCCCCATGTGGTCGATTGTGCAAGAAAGAGAGAAGAAGAAATGGAAAAGATTAGAAGGAATCAAAAGCTCAAGGTAAGAGCTCCTTCTTAATGAAAATTCTATTGCATTAGGGTAATGGGAAAGGGTAAAATATTTAAAGAACCAAAATTGTTGCAGTGGTGTTGTAATTGTGGAAGTTTGAGTACTAGCAAGTAAATGTGTGGATTTAGGCCTTAGGGCCGAAAGGATGGTGTATGTATATTAGTAATGCTATTTGAGGAATAATGGTGTATTGGTAATGTGGATTGAGGAAATATTGATGTATTGAGATTTTTATGTGCTGGTAGAACCCTTGTGGGTTGGCTAGAATAGGGATGAATTTGATGAGAAAGGATGTGTGTGGATAAGTAAGGAAAGTAGATGAGTTATGGCAAATTTTTGGTAGGAATTGTGCATTAAGGAATGGCTTGGTGAATGGGAGAACCAAGGTGTGTATTGGGATTAGTAGAGAGGTTTAGTAGCTATGGAAAGGTAATTGTAGTATGAGAAGTAAGAAGTGTAAAATCTGTAGCAAAGTATATAAGAATACATTGGAGAAGTTAGGAGAATTAATGTGCAGGATTTTGTAAGAGGAGTGTTGGAACTTGGGTATAGGTAGTGCAATGGTTTGGAAATGAATTGGTATGGTAAGGAGAAGTATTTAGAATGCTAGGAATGACATTGGTTGAGAAAGTATTGGATGGGAGAATGGAATGGTAAAATCTGTAGCATTAATGTAACGAAAACTGTTACAAGTGTTGAGAAAAGAAGTGAGGAAAATTGTGTAAGTGAATTGAAGGATTTAGTAATGGATTTGGTGGATGAATTAAGGTATATTAGGAGGCCTAAATGGCACTAAAAACAGTGGGATTACATGTAGGAAGATGGGGGAAACAATGGGTAAAAGAGAGACTGGAAAAAATTTTAAAACTGAATTACTGGGCCGGACCGGACTTGCGACCGGACTTGCAAGTCCGGTCGGCCAGAAAAATTTCCCGTCTGCAACCTACTGGAATGGACCGGACTTGCGACCGGACTTGCAAGTCCGGTCGGCCAGAAAAATTTCCCCGTCTGCAACCTACTGGAATGGACCGGACTTGCGACCGGACTTGCAAGTCCGGTCGGCCAGAAAAATTTCCCCGTCTGCAACCTACTGGAATGGACCGGACTTGCGACCGGACTTGCAAGTCCGGTCGGCCAGAAAAATTCCGCGACAGTAAGCTACTGGAATCGACGACCGGACTTGCGACCGGACTTGCAAGTCCGGTCGAGACAGAAAATTTTCCGTAACTTGAGCTACTGGAATGGACCGGACTTGCAAGGTCGGTCGCAAGTCCGGTCCAGTCAAAAAAAAAAAAAAATGTTTTAATTATATGATCATAGTAATCATATATATACATATATATATGCCTATAAGCATAGGTGCAAATATATGTAGTAATACACCATTAATGAAATAATAATGGTAAGAAAGTAAGTAAATGAGTAAGGAAACAAGTTGAGGAAGTTGTGAGTATAAGGACATTAATTACACCGGGATAACGGGGTGAGTAAGGGAGTAGTAATTGTTTGTATATGGTATGAGTATAGTATTGATGATAACGTTGAAAACATTATCAGTGGAACAAGTGTGAACCAAGGAACGAGGGAACACACGGTAGAGCTAACTCCGGTGAAAGGTATGATTTTCTCATGCCCCACGTGCTAACCGAGTTACATTGATTTGTGTGCTGTATGCCGGCTAATCAAGACTAAAGCATGAAAACGGTTTATTGCCTTTCTTTGCATGTCTTGCTGTATGTTGCATGAGCTAACCTTTCTTGAATTGATTGTGTGGCTTACTTGGTGCGTAGATCGACTCATAGATGAGTCTTGTATGTAATGACTCGTAGTAAGAGTCTTATTGTGAGACAATGGAACAATAACAACGCACTAAACTATCGAATCACAACGATAACGCAACCCAATAAACTCACTAGAATGTGAGAGAGTGTACGGGAGTAACAACCTCCCGATAACGATAGAAGAATCGAAATGAATAATCCACACACAATAAGTAGTGGAAGTAAGTAAGTAACCTCTGGTAGAGGAACTAATCTTGGTACAAACATGAACCATGAGAGTAGTGAAGAATGATGAGGGATCTCCAAACCCCTTAGTAATTGGTCGACCCATTATGAGAGGACCCGACTAATGTAAGTATGTCCCGTATATGAGAGCATCCGATATGTTGGGGAAACCCTTAAACCTGAGGATACTAGACAGTAGTAATTCCCTAAGCCAGTGGAGGTTATCGAGAGAGATACTTCTAGGCTAATCTGTAAGATTGTATTATACTCTGAGAGAAGAGTGTTGGGAATACGAGTAGTCCGGTAGTACGGACATTTGAGTATTTGAGGAGCTGATCGTACAGCCCTCGTATTGTAGGTCCGGTGGCGAGTCTTCGTATGACTCAGCCCAGAGACCAAAGTATGAGTAACGAGTATTGCGTATGTATGAGAAGTAAAGAGTATTGAGTAAGAAGTGAGTATGAGTATGTGATGAGTACCGAGTATTGAGTATGTATGAGTAAGCAGTAAGTATTGAGTACGTATAAGTAAGTAAGGAGTACTGAGTAGCGAGTATGCACAAGCATTAGTAACGAGTATGGAGAAGAGCATGTACGAGTAAGGATATGAGCATG